>PVIH01003473.1:57824-160243 GCA_004025045.1 Sigmodon hispidus
CAGCTTCTCCCCTGCTCTCCTCCAACCTCTCCCCTGCTCTCCTCAGCTTCTCCCCTGCTCTCCTCCAACCTCTCCCCTGCTCTCCTCAGCTTCTCCCCTGCTCTTCTTCAGCACTTCTCTGTTCCCCTCCAGCCTCTCCCCTGCTGTCAGCTCTCACTGTGACCAGGATCTCCTCTTCACCACTGAATCTCAGCACAGGCTTCCTGATGGCTGACATTACCACTAGACCACTGCCAGAGTCTACTGGCCAGGGCTGCAGGGTTTCCAGTCCAAAAGCCTGTGGCTGTTCTACACACATTTTGACAGTTCTCAGCTTTCTACTTATATTTGAAAAGATTCTAGTTCAAATTACAAGGCACTTCTGGACCCTGTTTCAATGGGTAGGTCATCTTTGCCTCTGGGAACAAATTAAAACCAGACATTATAGTCACTATCAAATCATGCCTCTTTCTACCAGGCTTCTGTAGATGTAAACTGCATCAGTTTTAGATATCTATGATCACTGCTGACTTTGAAGTATTGTTGAGGCTCTGTGAATGTCCACTAATATATCTTTCATTCTGATTATATGCAGATCTAATTTGCTATGCAGTGAACACTAAAACACTAAGAATTTGGCTTTACTATACCACAAATCAACACAAGCAAACATGTAAGCTCTAACAGGGCAGAAGCATTAATAAATTCACAAATCCTTTAAAATATGTGAATATTCCAAATATATTTCAAAAGTTTTCTTGAATCCTAATCTTCTTTTTGTATGCATCTATATATGTTCACCCTGAAAAACAAAACAAAACAAAAGGTAAAACAAAATGCAAAACCTTTCAAAATCATTTCCTTCATCCTCATAGCCTGAGTGTCTCCTTCTTTACCTCCTATATTAATTTTTCATCTCTGGGTGGATGAATGAATGCTGAATAGAAAATTGAATATTCAAATGTAGCTCTATTTTAAGCAAGGTCAAATGAGTCGCTAAGAGACAGATCCTGCCTCAAAGGCATGATTTTTTTTTCCCTGTTGCCCTCATTATTTCTGTAGTTGAATTGGAGATAGAGCCAGAGGGCAGCTCCAGTCAGGCTCCAGGGAAGATCTGATGAGGTAATTTATGCCATGAGGATGAGCTCCCCAAACTCAGGTTATAGTAACCTGTATTTGAGGTCTGGTTTTACCAGCAATCATTCATGCTTTCTAAGATGAAAGATTTCTGCCCACTCAGCATGCATAGTATAGTCTTTTATATATGCACAGGTCCTGGATAGGTCCTGGATAGGAGGCAGGAAGCAGAGGAATGGAGGCTTGTGATGCTGAGTGTCAGGACTTGAGCAAGCAGCAGTGTGGGGAAGGCACTGACACCCTTCATAACACAGGCCTCCATTGGTGATCCACTGTTCATGCCCTCTCCCTTAGGGTTGTCCCTGGCCAATTGGAGCCACCTCACATGGAGAGGGGAGGGGGCTTTGCCCTGTAAGCGGGTGGGTATATGGACCACTGCCCTAGCACCTTCTCCTTTGCCTCAAAACACAGCAAACCATAGGGCGGTTTGACTTCAGATCCCCCCATCCCCACCCCAGGACTGGATTGGAACTGACCACCACCACCACACCCTTGTCTGGTTTCTTTTCTGCAGTCTGATGTTGCCTTCTGAGACATAGCCATCAATACATCAGTTGTATGAGACTCTTCATCCCAGGGCCTGCATCAGGAAAACACAACCTAAAACTTTCAGCTGAGACCACTGGCTTCCTCTTTCAGAAGAAACAGCACACTGCAGCTCCACCACCATACAGCACTGCCTGGTCATCAAGGGCTGCCGTCACTGCTGCACTTATCACTTGCTTTTAGCTCTTTCTCTTTGCCCGCTGTAGAGCTCAGCATGTGGAGAACACCGACTTGCTATAAAAGGAGACCCATGG
This sequence comes from Sigmodon hispidus, assembly GCA_004025045.1. Classification (NCBI taxonomy): domain Eukaryota; kingdom Metazoa; phylum Chordata; class Mammalia; order Rodentia; family Cricetidae; genus Sigmodon; species Sigmodon hispidus. The sequence continues at coordinate 59,741 of PVIH01003473.1, forward strand.
CTGTAGATCCAGTCTTGCACAGCCTCTAACCCTACCCCCATCTTTTATATTCTCAGCTTTACCCCACCCTTCATATTTCTGCTTCCCTGGTCTTCATTCCTTGTCTCCATGCCTATGTCTTTTCACCACAACCACAGTGTGGGTCCTTCTGTCTGCTTCGGCATCTGCTTCTGGGCCATCATTCTGCTGTTTACTGAACAAAATCTCATGATTTCACTATTTTCTCAGTTCTCCAAAGCAAGCCTCCAGACTCATTCTTCTCTGGGTTAAACTCTGCTGACATCCTATAGCCATCAGAATTGACTAACATGACCACTGGACCATATGGGTCCCTTTCTCAATTCCAAAAAAAAAAAAAAAAAAAAAAAAAAAAAAAAAAAAAAAAAAAAAAAAAAAAAAAAAAAAAAAAAAAAAAAAACAATTTGTCAAATACAAAAACATGTGATGATCAATCAACTAACTTATCCAGCCTTATGAAGCCTTATAGGAGCCATTTTAATTTTAGTGAGATAGCAAAATAAATTGACGACTTTTAATTATCTTTGCCCCTAGGGGAAAAATCAATAAAGGGCCTTCAAGTTTCTATTTATATAACATCACAGATTTTAGTATAAATACTAACATGCAGAGAAACAGAGAATAATGGTAAGTGCAAGAGAAAGATGAATGATAAATCATCATTCCTTGCTTACAAATGGTTTTAATTATTATTACTATTATTTTGGTAGCTAAGATCTTCAAAAGTTCACACTCAGGTTAATAGGGTAAAAGTGACTTTGAAAACCCCATTTATTCAGAGCAAAACAGCCACATTGCTGGCTCAAGTTTTTAGACTGAGATAGCCTGATGAACAACGTCCAGTATTTTTGTCTCAGCTGTTCACATGCCAGTCATCATCTTATCTCTTGTTTCTGCTCTCTGTTCCTGCCCTCGTCTTGTCATAGAAGAACTGGTCTTTATATTTCCTTGGTTATTAAATAATAGGGTTTGCTTAAAGTCTTCAGCAAATTGAGATAAGCATCTGTGGCTTCTCTGTTCCTTGGACTTTGATTTCCTGCTATGCTGGTCATTTGCATTGGAAGACAAGGAGGTTGTCTTTTGATGAATAAAAATAACAGTGACAGAAGAGGGTACAGAAAGAATGTGAGAGCCGAAGGATAGGAGGATGCTGGGAAACACTGTCTTCTGGACATGCTATGGCTTTTGTACTCATGAACTCATAATGCCTGTGGTTACCTGCACAGGGCTTGCACAAGATACAGCAGTTCATCCATCAACAGAAATGGAGAAGAGGTTCACAAGCCTCCTCCCTACCCCCACCCCCCATGACAATCTATTGGCAGTTAGAGCAAGTGAGAGGAAGGTGAATAATTTTTTCCCAGTGTTTTCACACTGCTAAAGTTGTCCATGGATCAAATAAGTAACCACTCACCCATGAAGAAATCTTCCTTAAACTCAGGCAGAAAAATAGGAAGGGGAGATGTGCGAAAGAAAAGAGGGTCGGGGAGAAGGGTAAGAGAATGGAGTGGATTGCAATAAAAATGCATTATATAGTCTTTGAAATTGTCAGGGAATAAATTACAAAAACATATTTTAAAAAAATGAAAGAAAACTTCAAGTGTATGTCTGGATGGTGCCATCATTTCATCTAAGCCAGAAAACAGTCTCTAAAATGAGCTGACTCATTGTACGATATTAAAATTGAATTCTATTTTTAGCACCTCTGGAAGCAGTATGAGTTCAGATGGCTAACTTTATAAAGAGCAATTTTCTCATGTGGACTGAGTTTTGATTTATTTTACATAAATGATAAGGGCATCCCTTTTGCACTTTCAGAAGAGATGTTTGAGGGATACAAGAAATAACGGCAAACTTTCCCTCTCTAAACAGATTGTTATGCTATTTTCCAGAGATGCCCCAAGGCTGAAGTGGCACAATTTATTTTTAAACTGCTTGAATCCCCATCCTCCCACCATCCCCCGTATGGCAAATTCTTGGTTTCAGAGAAAATCTGATTTGTATATGATGTGTGTGTGTGTGTGTGTGTAAAGGAATGTACAAAGACAAAAAGATAAATTTATTTTAATCGATGTTTTTTTTTCTGAAGAAAATTGGATATAAATGTGATGTATTAACATTTTTCCAGTCAAAATTATAAATCTTATAACACAATTATAATTCTTATAAACCATTCAGTATTATAATGACTCAGTCCTACAATAATTGTGCTTGTTATGGATGTGGTATTGCAGTACATGTGTCCATCTTTATAGCTCACATAGTCATTCCTGGAAAAGTAGGCCACGTTTTAGCATTTCTATTGTAGTCCACTCAGCAAGCACGCACAGTAGGTGCTCTTATATCACATCTTGTTTTGGATACAGAATTTCAGTGCTTGGGGGAAAAATAGCTGCTAGCAGGACAAATCCATTTCTCTGGGAAAGATGATTTACAAGAGATTAAGGTCTTCAGACTTTAACATTTTTTACATTCACATCATAAAGGAAAGAGCGTGGCTTCAGAAGTGCTGAGGACACATCAGAGGGTTAATTTCTAAGCCAGGAACCAATTGTCAGGCATGCTGAGTAATAGCCTCAGTAGCAGCAGCCACAATAATGGCAGATGATGGCGGAGGCTGTGAATGTGTGTCGAGGTAGGAATGAGAGTAAAGAGGCGGCAAGAGGAACATTCAGGCATGATGTGCTGTTATATTCACTACACTGTAGATCTTTCACTGTCAGGCACAGCCGTGGTGAACTGTCCTAAGAATGTGGCTTACTGGATAAAGGACTAGTTGGCGAACAAAGCCAAGGTCATGGACTGAACTCTCATTAGAAGCTGGCAAACTAGACCTTGTAGTCACAGCTCCATGGGGGATCGAAGCACTCTTTTCCATGAAGTCCATGGGGTAGGAGTCGTCCCTGCTAAATTTATCTTGACAGCTCAGAGCTTACCGTGGACTGTTTCGGTTTTCAGTTTCTTACGTCTGAAGTTGTATGGATCCCTTGCTTCTCTTATGGCTCTGACCAAACACTAAGGAGAAAGAGGCCAGTTGAAGGAAGAACTTATTTCGGCCTACTCTTTAAGAAATCATGGTGGGGAAGGCATGGCTTCTGGAGCATGAGACAGCTGATCATATCGCATGAGCAAGTGGGCAAACAGAAATTGAACCAGAAACAGGTCCCAGCTACAAAACTTTGAAGCCTCCTACAAGACTCCACTTCACAAGTGGAGGCCAAGTATTCAAACACGGAGAATATTTTATCTCCAAACCCCAGCAAACAGTCTTAGTCATCATCCTGTTTGCTATACAAGAGTCCCTGGACACATAAAAGGCGCACATATGATGCACGAGCTCTCTCTACCAGGTTCCGATGAATTAGTCAAAGATTGAGTTTTGACATTCACATGCATTTTATAAAAGTGAATCTGGTGATCCCCTCCCCTTTTTTTGAGAACTGCTTTGAGAGAGTATAAAGAAGAATGGCAGAAATTTCAGGCAAGGGTACAATTGGGCAGGGCTGGAGAAATTGCAGGGCTGATGGCCACTTCAGCAATTACCCAGAATCCCTTGGCAGCAGCAGTACAACGATAGAGCAGTCACTTGGGCAGCAAGAATCTAGAGAAAAGGTTGTCTTAATGATAACCTAGGTTCCACTTGGCACTGGGAAAGAACCCAGAGTCATTACTCAGTTTGTTAGTATGCATTTGCCCATGGGGAGTCATGTTCCTAGTATTGTTCTAGAAAGGGACAGACAGAAGTCGACAAGACCTCCACTCTGCAAACGAGTAGGAGAGACTGACATACATCTGGTAAAAATTTGAACTGAGAACGAAGGGATGCACAGGCAGAATTAGGAGAGAAATACTACTGTCTCCGGTCAATTACTTGGGGTGGGGCTGGAGGCGTCAAGGTGGAGCTGGTGCCATGGGAGTTAGTACGAAGGCAGGGAACCGATTGCTGTGTTTGGAGAACAATGTGTAGTGTAATTAGGTCTAATGAGGTCAGGGTCACACAGTGTGGAGAGCCAGAGAGTCGCCTTAGTGGGCATCAGATTTCTCCAGGATGCAATAGAAATCTTGAGCAGGTCCTTGGGAGGGAGTCAGCTCAGGATTTTTTTTTTCCAGAGAAATCTGCCCTCAGGGTAGACAACACATGCTTTGAGGGAGCATGACCGTGACAGGAGGGAAGGACGAGTGGAATGGAATGTTTTAATAGGATCAGGATGGATGGGATGACAGACAGCAAGTGGTGGGTTGGAGAGAAATTGTGTAATATTACCCTGAGCCCATGCACTTTTCCCATTGATACAGGGGCTCCAGGTGACTATGAGTTCACTTAAGCTAGTCACAAGAAAATACATAATGCCATTCTTGGTGTTTAATGATTCTTGTGTTCATGCAAAGATCACTTAAAATGGACAGAGAACACAATTTCCACCTATAAATTTATATAGTAGGTAATTGTCAATCACATCTCCTAAATATAATCACACCAGATGAAGCACACACAGTCTTTTCTCTTTGAAAAGCAAGTATGCTTTGGACCAGAGATGCAGGAGCAAGCCAGTTAGAATCAGGCATTTTCTAAACTTCCACTCAAGACATAATTGAGTGGTGGGCTAATTTCATGGCTCTGCTGTTTCCCGTCCAGTCTTGGGACTTGTGGATCTTGGCCTCTTGGTCGTCCTAATCCAAAGTGCCTGTCGAGCTTTTGGCTGGCAGGCAGAGATTTGGAATCCAACAGAGCCATCAGTAGCTAACCTTCAGCATCATCCTCAGGCATGGAACTGTCATTCAAGGGCAACGAAAACTGAGGCCTGGAATTCTCACCCCCTGCTTCCTCTCCATGGGAGGGAACAGTCAAAGCTGTATCTGTCAGATCTCATTTCAAGAAAAAAAATCTTTCAATTTAGCAGGAGAAAAGACCACAAGGAATGAAAATCCGATGGTGTTCAGAAGCTCTCTCATTTAACAAGACAAAGGCCAAGGAAGTATCTGGAGAACTGGGAACAGTAGTTTGTTCATTGGCACTGCAAGGATCCTTTATCCTGGAGATGTTCCTCCTGTGGATATAACAAGGCAGGTGGCAATGACAAAATATTGTTACAGACCTGAGAAACCTGGAACAGGTTTTCCACAGGCCACAGACTGAAGTTGCACCTGAGAATAAACTCACAACGTCCTTTAGAGCAGTAGTTCTTAACCTGTGGGTTGTTCAACCCCAAGGATACTCTAAGAACATCTACATTACGATTCATAATAGGAACAAAATTACAGTAATGAAGTAGCAACAAAAAATTTTATGGGAACCACTGCTTTAGAGCCTTACAGAACCCAGAGATAGAAAGGCCAAATATTTTATTACAAACTAAAGCAAATAAGTACATTCACTTATAGGAATTCATGACCCTTCTGAACACAAAAGTACCCAAGGGAAGAAGGCATGTGATTTAATCTTACTGTGTTTACCAACAATGTGACTTTCCCTTTGAAGAGCAGAGGAGGATGGATCTGCATTTGATTCGTGATTACTCTCCCTAAGCTGGACACTCAATCTTAGGCTAGAATTCATTAACTCATTGACTCCAAATAACCTTCCTCCAGGCAACTTAACTAGATGAGGTCCTATTTTCCTCTCTTACTACCACATCTAAATATAAATATAATGAGAAAACTGGTCTAACAGTTTTCCATTTCTATGACTTGTGGAGCTTAGCTTGTAAGAGAAAATACTTTATAATACAGCAGAAATGAGCTATAATATAAATTCCCTGTGTTCATGTATGGGAGAGAGGAAGGTAGGTAACGTGTGACCTCTTAGGATGACCTTGCAATATGATTCAGTTCCTGGCAGTTCAAGAGGTACTTTCTGGAACTTTGTATCAATGAACTAACTCTGGGTTCCTGAAGGACTTTGTAGAGTTGACTGGGGGTATAGCAGTGACAGGGTACATGCCTAATAAGGGTGAAGCCCTAGTTCAATTCTCATTGGCACACACAGGGAAAATATCTAAGTATGATAAGGGAAATGACTTAGTTCTCTTTGAGACTTTTAACAGGAAAAAAATCCCTAGGAATAATTTCAGTATTTTGAATGTTTGGCAAACAATGGCATAGTCATTTAGTCAAATGAAGCACTTGAAAACTGGGAAATGTTGAAGCATTGACTTAGAAAAATGTCCTTTGTAGGAGAGATTATTGTAGGATTGTGCACAAAACATACTTTGATTTTGGGAAATGCTCTCTCTCTCTCTCTCTCTCTCTCTCTATATATATATATATATATATATATATATATATATATATATATGCATATATTTTTTAATTCATATTTTGGATCACATGTCTATTTACCTAGATGTGTCAGTGGCATGTATACATGTTTAGGGGATAATATAGATAACTGTGGAAGCAGGAAGGCAGATATTATTTATATAACTTCCCTTTTAAGCTGCCATAACAGATGTGTATATATGTACGTATCCTACATTTACATTCTATATCAGGCAATATATACTTAATATAATAATAAAATGCTGCAACTAGGGTTGATTTTTATCGAAGTGAGTGCACTAGATTTTCAGAGCATCACCAAGCGCCATTTTAAGGCCACATACGGAGTCAGGGCCAGAAGCTGGCCAATGATACTGACTTGAGGCTTTGGTGGCCTTTGCTCTCACAGCTATAGCTATTTATATTCATTTTAGAGCATGTATTTCAGTGCAACACCTGACTAATCCATACTGACACAGTGTCCCAGCAACCCAGAATGACTGCCATCAGGCAATGAATTTCTAGACTATGACTTTCTAAGTATGTTTTCATTGCCTGATATAAATATTTTGACAGTAGCCTATGTGCAGCAATAATGCTTTGCATAACAAGAAATCAGCAGGTGCAGGCAAAGGAAAATAGACTGCTTGAAGATCCAGTCCTGGTTATGTATGACTTGACTCTTCTAAACATAGTAATATTGTTGTTATTACAGTTGCAGTAAAATTGATTGCTATGAATGTCATATAGAAGAAAAATAAAAAGCTAAACAAAATATTCTTTTTTTAAAAAACAACCTTCTTTTGGAATAAAGTAAGAGCTACCTAGATGAGGATGTGGAGAGATGTCTCAGTGCTTAAGTGTATTTGCTGTTCTTGAAGAGGCTGTAGGTTCAGTTCCAAATACCCGAGAGGCAGTGCACACGTATGGGTAATCCCAGTTCTGAGGAATCCAATGCCTCCTTCTGGCCTCCACTGGCACCAACTATGTACATGGTACATGTCCACACTACACACACATACATGTAGGCACTCACATAATGCACATAAAATAATAATAAATCTCATTAAAAAACCTTTCTTGGTCAAATGAAGCAAAACTCCCCAGAAGTACTCCATTCAAAACTTCAACTTCTCAGAGTAGTCACCATCTCACCCACGGGGAGGACACCCTCTCTGGAGCTTGTTCAGTATGTATTTTTAGTGGGAAGGAAGAAGTAAGAGCATTATTAAAAAAGGACAACTGGGGTTTGTTGGGTCAATAATCATAGGCAATGATATCAAATGCTTGAATCTATTAAATATCATCTAACACAGAGGGAATATAAGCCATTGCTAGACTAAAAAGTGGAAATCACCTGTAGAGCAGGCTTTCAAGCCAGTGTCATTACCAGGCTGGCTAGCCTTGGCTCACACACATCTCTTTCCACTGTGAGCTTAACTTAAAAGGTCTTGGACTGGAGAGATGGGTCGATGGCTATATGCTTGCTGCTCCACATGAGATCTGGATTTGGGATTCCTAGGACACACTTAATGCCCAGTGAGCATGGTGGCCCATCTGTAATTCCAGCTTCAGAAAGCAGAGAAAGGAGATGCCCAGAGCAAGCTGGCTAGGAAGACTAGCCTTGCTGGGGAGCTCTGAGTTTGGTATAGAAACTGGCCTAGTGAATAAAGTGGATGAGTAAACAAGGGTGGTTCCTGACATCAATATTTTGTTTGCATATCATAGTAAGTGTATCCATAAGTGTACATGTACATGTGCATACTCACACCCATGTGCATATGTAAAAAAATTGTTGATAGCAGCTTTAAAATATAATACACTTATTTTTATGAAATCCATCAGTTCAGCTGTTACTTTGTTTACATGAATGTATGCATGCATGTGTGCGTCTGTTCATGTGAAGCCAAAAGAGAAAACACTGGTGTTATCCTGAGGAATACCACCCATGTCCTTTGAAAAATGGTTTCTCCTCGTCTGGCTGGACAATGAACCCCAAGTATTCTCCTGAGAGGATTCTTCCTTCTCACCCTGGAATGACAAGGTTCATCAGGCATTTTTACATAAGTTTCAGTGATTAAACCTTTGTCCTTATACCTGTGAGTTAAGTGTTTTATTGGCTGAACTATGTCTCCAACCTGCTATATATATTTTATTCCAAAGTGTTAGTCATTAGATGTAGCAGTGCATGCCTACAATCCTAGCACTCAGTAGGTGAAGACCAAAGAATCAGGAGTTCAAGGCCCTCTTGATTATATGAGAGTAAGAAGTTAGTCTGACTCATTTTCCAAACAAACAAACAAACACACTAAAATGTTAAGTGTTTTTCCCTTTATACACTGTGTATCTACAGATGATGGATCTAACACTTCTCAACAGTAGACTTCACTTCCTTCAGTGGACAGATTTAGAAATCCAGTCTAAGTGCACTTAGGAAAGGAACCTACCAAATGGCTTCCCATCACACCAGAGTCCTGTGGAACAGGGGAAGCAGATTGTATTAGCTCCAGAATTTCTAGAGCAACTTTCTGTTAAAGCATTTTCTATTATTTTTCATGTGGAGCAAGCATGAAAATAGACCCTAAAGAGAAAGCAAAGCTCACAAAATAGGGACAGTCCATTAGTGTCACAAAAGCAATGGAATATGATTTTAGTAATACTTACGTGAACAGCTGGAGAGAAAAAATTTAACCCAAACAAAATTTTTTTAAACTGGTGCTAAGCTTACTTTTATTATAGTAAAAATGCCTCCATGAAAACACATTACAATTTAGACATATATTTAACATATTAATATTAGGAATTAATCTCTATTAACATACACACATGCATATCTATTATGATGTGAACATATTGATTTATAAAATTTTGTTCTGGATATTACAAAAACCTCTTCTAAGGTTTTGATTTATCATAGATCAAAAACTAATAGTCTATTTTGTGTACTTCTTCATTTACAAGATATTTTCTCTTTTAAAAAAATAAGTACTTTCAAGTTATAACATGAGAATAATAACAGATAAAATATGTTTTCTATTTATTAAAAAGTCTTCTTTCCATGTATCCCCCTGCTCGCCCTCCCTTCCCTCCTTCCAGTTCCTCCCAGTCAGCCTTCAGCCTGCCCTCCCCAAAAAGGGCAAGAAATCCCAAGGTGGGTCAGGTCAGTGTAGTGCATCCACTCCAGGCAAGTCTGATTTCCTCATCCCAATATCAACACTGGGTTAGGTGCTCCTCTGCAGGGAACGAGCTCCTTGGGTTACCTTACTCAGGATGATTTCTCTCTAGGCCCATCCATCTACCTGAAAATTTCATGATTTTATTTTTTTAATAGATGAATAATATTGCACTGTGTAATTGTGGCACATTTTTTTATCCATTAATGGACATCTAGGCTATTTCCAATTTTTGACTGTTAAGAATAGAACAGCAATGAACATGATTGAGCCTTGCTTGTTAGTAATGGATAGAAATTCATGAAACATCCCAAAAGATGTTAAAGAGACAAATTAGTTAAGTAAAAATCAAAGATACAAACAAGCATATCGATAATTTGTTTTGGAAAGTGATGAAATGGCACATTTCTCTCTAGTGTTAACAAAAAATAAGAAATATAAAAAATAACATTAATAATACTAAAAGAAAACATTATTGTACATGCAACATTATGAGATTAGACAACTTGGAAGTAAACATTTTGGTAATAAATTTAGAAATTATAGGAAAGGTACACAATCCTCAAAAAATATGAAAAAAAGACAAAACTGATTTAAAAATAAGAGGTAACTTGACTTGTGCTTTTTATTTCGGTGAGGGTGATTGGCAAGAATGCTGACACAGTCATGCAGGTTCCAGTACTGTTCCCATTTGTCCTTTGTCCCATTGGATAGACACTACTTCTGGCTACTGCAGACCCTTTCCTTCTATTGAGGGATAAGACACTGTTTCTGCCCCAGATGAAATTCTCAGCTCCTAAGTGCCATGGGATCACAGGGGCTCATGAGAGAGGCAGAGTGACTGTAGGCTTCCTCAGTCTCCGGAGGTCTATTTGGATGTAGAGTAGGCTGCTGCACAGGGCATGTATGGAGACAGATGCAGAGTAGGCTGCTGCACAGGGCATCTGTGGAGAGTTACTTCCAGGTTGCACTGAAGAAGCATAAGAAGCCTTGACCTGGCCTGCACTCTTGGGGCTCTGGGGCAGACTTATTTCTCAGACTCATGATCAGAACCAGAGCCAAGCCGAGTCCAGGTCAGAGTCCTCTGCTTCATGCTGCTTCTGCATGGCTGGTGTCTTCTTCAAAGAATCCAGGTCAAATACCATGTGGACGACGAATAGGAACGAAGATGGAGAATAGCTGAAAGCTGAGAAACTGTGGACCAGAGTGTAGACAGTCTCTCTCAGTTCTGACTAGGGCAAATATCACATAGACACACAATTCTCATGTGAGGAATAGATCTCAGGCACAGGAGAACTTTCTTACTTACAGATTATTAAATAAGACATAATTTAGCTAAGTAACATACCTATTACCCTCAGGGCCAGAAGGAATATCTATATCTTCATGCATAATAACTACAAATTATACGAATCTTCCCAAGTTCTTTATCTTATCTAGGGAAAAAAAATAAAACTCTCTCAGAGGACTTGGATCTTCATATTTATGGTGCAGTGTGAGAGGTCAAGGATAAATTTAGAAATGATTTGACGAAATGAGCTTCATTTTGTGGTAGAAGAATACCACAGTGATGGAAATGTAAATATGGTGAGAACATTAAATATCATGTAAAATTTTATTTAGGCTATTTCAGGGTAGATAAGTTTGAGAACAGTACGCAAAGTAGGATCCATTTACATAAAAAGTAAAAGAAATGTGCCATTTCATTGAATTTAATAACATACTTAATGGAAGGCAACCCAAATCCAGAAATATTAACATACAAAAACTTACTCATTTTAAGTGAAGCAAACATTTTATGAATGCTTTTGTTCAAAGATATTTTAAAATGTTACACATGTAAAATTCTGGTGCTCAGGAGGTTGAGGTACCATTGAGAGTTCACATTCAATGCAATTTATGATACATAGTGAGATGATACTGTCTCAGCATGGTGTGGAGATGGGGGAGTGTTTAAAATGCTTTAAAATTAGAAAGTTGGGTACTATGAGATGTGAGTGGGATGGAACAGATAAAAGAGCCCCATCCACCCATTCTCTTTTATACTATATACTTTTATACTGCTCAAAGTTTTTATACAGGACCTGTATTCAGGTGGCATGTGCATGTGGGTGATTCTGGTCCACACAGTGCTATTCATGAGTATATCAGTCATTGCTTTTTCGTATATGAACAAACTTCTTCATAGATACTGCTTTTACTCAGCACTGAAAACACAATTCATAGAAGGTCAAAGCAATTTTCTGTTTGTGCTTCAACTGCACATTCCTACCTGCTGGAAAGTAGACCCGAGCTTATTGTGGGCAATGTTGATTCAGCTTGGTCATGTAGAGTAACCCAGCATTAACAGTTGGTATGGAGTACTGCTGCTTTGGTCAGGGTCTCTGCTGGCAGCAGTTTGCAGTGCGTGGTGTTAAATATGTCCTTTTTATACAATGTCAGTGTTTTAAGTGTTTGGCTGGGTAGAAAGAATTGTTGGCAAGTGGCAGCCAAGATCCAGGGTAAAGGTGGCTCCCTTAGAGTTGAGGGAGGAGAGAACTTAGATCCAGGTCAGCAGGCAAAAGGTTTGTGGGCAGGAGAGCACAGGCCAAGGAAGGCTGCAGAGTCCAGGAAGTGACCCTGCTTTATTATTCATGAGTCCTGCTGCTTCTGAGAACATTCTGTACCGTGTACAAAGTTGGCTTGGTACAAATTCCAAAGTCATTTTCTTTAATCATGCAAAATCTCATTTTCAGATAAGTAAGTTGATAGTTAAACATTTGTAAACCAATACATTCCAGCAAAATCCACCCATTGGCCACGTGGCCAAAGGACACCACAGGGCTTTATTCAGTGGAGAAAACAATGTTCTCAAGATGACTGGAAAAATAGACTCATTCACTTCCTCCTTTCAATGCACTGAGTGTCTACTGTGTGCATTATATTATCCTGGGCACACAAAAGGCTGAGGACAGGAAAGCTTCTGCTTCCATAGTGCTAACATTCTGGTTGAGTTGACAGAAAATGAACCACCAAAAAAAAAAAACCAACTATAGGTCGTGCCAATGGTAGAAAGAATTCTAACAATGGCAGAACAGGTGGTGAGTGGGAGCCTAAGGGAGTAAGAGCAAGCCAAGTCTCTATAAGGACATGTCACTGGAACGTACTGCTGAAGGTGACAGCCAACACAATGGAAAGAAGCCTTGGCTGTCAGGGGCCTACAGTAGCAGACACTGTCCTTACTGGCATGTGGGCTCCATCTCTGGGGGACTCCTTTCCCTTGATCACTTTCCATTCCTGCAGAGAAATAATGTGTAAATCTAAGTCATCACTAACCAGTCAATTGAATAACTTTCATATAAAAATACTTTGCAAACTATGAAGAATGATATGATAGTACTCCCAACTGGGGCTTCCCAGAAACTCTCCTACGCAGAAGAAATAAAAACTAATTGCATTTAGGCGGTTGCTGATTGGTAGTGCCTAGTGCCCAGGGCAAAGACAGAAGCTGTCTGTCTCTCTAGATTCACTTGTTCTGAGTATTTCACTGTATGAAACACACCCATTACCTGTGTATCTGGCTTCTTTCACTTAACATATTATTTTCTAACTTTCTCAATGTTGTAGGATGTTTGAGTATTCATTTCTTGTCACAGTTGGGTATGTTTTCACCTCATGCATATGCCATAATTTATCTCCTTATTCTCCTAATAATGAGATGTTGACCCTTCACCTGTCTAGCATTTGTGACCAGTGACACTATGAATATACATATACATGGATTTGTTTCAAAATTGGCTTTTAATTTCTTTGGAGTAGATACCTAGAAATTAAACTGCAGAGTTGTGTGGCATTTCTGTGTTTAATATTTTGAGGGGAAAGACATGAATTTTAAAGTCTAACGGGTTTTATATATATATATATATATAAAATTGTAGAATCCAGTAAGAGAAAAGGAGACTTTTTTCTCTTTTCTCTTTCTGCTGCCAACTATGGCCCTGTTGCTCATTTGAGACTGAACAAGACTGAGGCCTTCCCTCCAGATCTTCCACCCTTGATGAGATTTCTCCCAGCAGTGAGCTCTGGTGACTATGAGAATCTTGAGTCCCCATCTCAGAACATGTGAGCAAAACTGCATTCTGTTCTCATCTCCCACCATTCATTTTGGGAGCTTGTTGCTCTTAGCAATCCCTGAATCACTTGTGTGAAGAGAGCTATTAGCCAAGGTTAATTAGTGCCACTAAAATGTAAGTAATGAAAGAAAGTGAGTCACGCATTAGTGCAATTTTATGACGGCTATGAAGGGAGGTAGATCAAATGTACAAATCTAAACTACAGGGTACACTGGGTGACTGAATCATATGTGTGATGATTGAATATGTTCCTTAACATAATTGTTCCAGGGCTTTGGATGAACTGTTCTCTTTTTAGAGCCCCAGCCATTGACCTCATGAACTGGTCAAGGAAGCTCAAGTCCAGTATACTCCCAGAAAAAGGAGACAAGGCAACCACACTCTCAGTTCATAGCTAGAGTACATACTACCCTTGGCCTTCGGTCCTTCCACTGGAGTACCTTGTAGCTCAGAAGCCAGTGTGAAATAACATACAGAGAGAACTTGGAATGATGTCATCGAAAAAAAGGGTGACAATTGGCATCCACAACCTGTCCTTCCGACAGATGAGCCCTTGCTGTTTTATGTTCTTCATTTAGTAAATGACTCAGTTTCTCAGGTTACTATAGACCTACTTTTCAATGTCACATGGCTACCGACAGGGATCGAAATGAACTCTGTTCTCAGAGGTGTGTATGGCAGAGATGGCTTGGCCAGGTCCACAGCTTTGACATGGTTACAAGTATAGGACCAGGAGTGGAGGTGTACAATGGCTTAATCCTCCATTGGCTTGATTCCTGCTTCAAACTTGCCAAGTAACCACTGCCATTAGCCACTCAGGTCTGCATTTATATTAATAGTACCTGTCACATGAGATTGTTTTGAGTCAAATGTCTAGAAGAGTGATTGGAGTCGCTAGGTAAGTAGTACATAAGGGCTTGCTAAACAAATGGGCGACAACTATCTAACTGAGAAGTGAATAGAGTGTTTTGGATAGAAGCAGGCATAAGTCCTGGGAGATTAGAGCAGAGCAGAGCAGAGGTGGCATTGGGATGAGAGTGGAAACGCTCAGCTAGCCTCCCTGAACAGTGTTTCTAGCTTGTCAGATTCAGTGCTGCCAGCATCAACTAGACTTAATCCATGTTTCTCTGGGCACATCTATTCTAGTCTAATAGACAATTGGCTGTTTAGACACACTTACAGAAGACACAACAGAAAAGAATTATTCCTTATACAGATTACTTGTCCTTCAAATAACCAGACCACCATTGACTTTGAACAAGTCTCTTAACCTTTCTGAGACTCAATTTACCTGTCTAGAGGAAAAAGCAAGGGTTTCATTTAGTGAGCACCATAGCCTTCACAACAAAAGCACTCTACTGTGGGTAACAATACAGCTGAGGTTTTGTCTTGTATTTCCTCCACATTATTTAATCAGCTGACTACAAATAACGTGAGACTTGTATCTGATGGAGTGATTGCTTACCTCCAAGGTTTTACAGAAGAGCTTTCCAAAACTGAGACTATTGAGAATTCAATGTGTCCATCAAAATTTGCCCTGCCCACTCAAACATTTACAAACTCCATCCTTACCTCCCCACCCGCCTTCATGTCTGTCTTATGTCCCACATCTCACCTAGTTGGGAGGAAAAACTAACCCAGTAGTGTAAAAGGGCAAACTTTTTCCTAGAAGGCCAATTTCAATAGAGAAATAGAATGCTTACAGACATTTTTTTGACTTCCATTCATGACCTAATTACTGTTTTGATTTGTTTGTGTTTGTGATAAATACTGCATTGCTCATAGTGAAAGGAAGTCAAATAGATTTATATGGGCAAGCATAACTGATGCATTTTTGGAATGTCATTGAATCCTATGCTGAACACATTTGCATATACTATGATGGACACTTCATTTGGGAAGGGACAGGTTCCATGGTTGAATTTTTGAGGATCTGCCATTGAACTGCCATACTTTCATAGTTCTGCCTTTAAAATGATGCTCCTGAAAAATAATAAAGCAGAACCATGATTTCTGGCTCCAGAACACTCCATGATGCTGTAATGTGTTCCATCATGATGGATGCTACTCTTCTCCCACTTCTGCCCTACAACACCTGCGAGGCTGAAGGCCATGCAAAGAGTCCTACACTGCTTTTCTAGGGATGTTGGAACAATGAGCCTGACCAACAGAAATGCATTCTCCCCAGGTCTGGAGGCTAGAAGTACTGGAGTCTCAGAAGCAGGGTATCTACTTCTGAGAGCCACGAGAGGAATCTGAGCCCATGTCCCATCTAAAGTTGGGTAGCTGGATGACATTTCTTGGATGAGTCATTCTAATCTCTACTTTATGCTCATGTGACATTCTCCTCCCTCCATTTGATGAACACAAACAGAAGTCTGTCATCTGCCATTTACAATCCAAAGAGAGGATCCATCCCAGAAATAGTATAGTAATCTCTTTTTCTCTGTTTGTGTGTGTGTGTGTGTGTGTGTGTGTGTGTGTGTGTATATGTATGTATATGTATCTGTCTGTTTCTGTGTTTAAATTCTTCTTTTCATAAGAATATCAGTCATACTGAATTATGCCCTATCTAATAACCTAATGAGACTATATCATATGGACAGTATTTCTAAATGAGACCACATTCATCATCCCAAGAAGAGGTGAGGCATTCAATTTTTAGGAGGAAGTAGAAAACAATTTGACTGTGAGAGTTGTAACTATTGCTGCAGAAAGCATAGACACCACACACACACACACACACACACACACACACACACACACACACACACGGAGAGAAAGAGAGAGAGAAGGAGAGAGAGATCCATAGAAACACCACTCTATAAATACCATTACTGTAAAGATGCTATTTTTAGCAGCAGAGGTGGCAGGAAGACCTTAGTTAGCCCTTTAACTTTTGCTTTCCAAATCCCATGTGCTTATGTCTACTTGGTAGAAGCTAGGTCTTAAAAAAAAATAGTGCTGTAAGGAGATCTGAGGGTTTCATGTTTTCAGCGTCATTAAAATCTGCCACAAGAGGGTTAGGATGGAGATGGGGAAGTCAAAATGGAGCTGAGCATGCCAATCTATATTCTCTTTCCTCAGGAAAAGCAGAGGTTTGTAACATATCGTTGTTAAGATTAATGAGGCAGTGGGTGGTGCAGTGATTTATAGTATAGGATCGTTAGTTTGGCGTGAACGACTCTCACCCAGCGCAGGGCGTGATTTATTAAATGGGCTTCAACCATCACTGTGTGTGAACTAGGAATTTAAGAACCCCAAAGCAAAACAAAAAACAAGTGATTTTTTTTGTCTTACAATAATAGTGTATTAAGCCTATTGTCTTTGAAATCTGTCAGAGCCTAAGCTAAATAGAATGTGTAAGTACAAAGGAAAAAAGAACTAAAGCGAATCTCAATATGCACCTGGCTGACTAATGGTGTGAACCCACTTGTTCTCGACAATTAGAACATTTAGAGTAGTTTAAACTTCTCCTTGTCTCACGTCTTAGCCCAACATTCCATTGTCCAAACTGGAAATCTGTCCTAAAATGCATATCCAAACTCAACCACCCTCCTTTATTTCCAGTGCCATTTCTGAATTTTGTTCAATTTCAGATGGGTGCCATTAGAAATCTGGTATTCTCATTTTTATTTCATATTTCAGTCTTCTTTTATGATGTGGCTGAACCCAAACCTGGCTATGCCCAACTCACCTTCCAAGTCCCTGTTCAGATTATTGTCACTAATGGTTCCTACAGAAGGACATGTTAGGTTTTTAAATTTCATAATTCATCTGTATTTTTCTTTAACTTCAGCTATGATGTAACTACTTTGTAGTTCCCTTGAATTCCTATAGGTAGCACAAGCCCTAGTAATATATTCCAAACTAAATTGTCATCCACTAATTTATTCTAGTGCCATAAAGAAAACAAAACAAAGCAATACAAAGGCCACAGTGAAACCTAGGTTTTATTTTTACAGTAAAACTTGATAGCTTTCAAAGCTAGAATCTGGATTTTTAGAAACCAATTCAATGTTGTTTACTTTTCTTGTGTTCAAGAGGAATCAAGTCTGAAGTTTTACCTATAGACAAAAATATTCTCATCACCACTATTTCAAAGGATGAGGATAATGATGAAGATTAAGAAGTAAAAATGAAATGTTTAGAATGTTTTCATTAAATTAGGCCACACAGGGATGAGTGAATTGAATCCTCATCAATATTGCACCAGTGTTTTATAAACCTGGTGCCTCTGGTGCCATCTAAAGTAAAGCACCAGAAACAAATTATAATTTCAAATATAAAGCCAAAATATAAGAAGCAAAAGTTGATGAAACTGTAATATAGAAGAATAAAAATTATTATCATAGTGGAGGCTTTGATAGTAGCTACTGACTTATTAAACAATGAATCAAATATATGTAATATCTGAGTAACCAAATTTACAAACTTGAAGTAATGAACATTTATGTAACAGAGTACCCAACCACTAGAGAACAGAAATTCTTTTTAGCACACACAAATGTCTTACAGTGTTTTAGTTACTCAGTAAACTTTCAATGGTAAGCACTTTCCAGATTATGGAGCTAAAGTTGAACACATGTTATGTGCATGTTGAGAGAAAGCGAGTACATCTGGATAAAATATAGATATATTTGCTGAGAAAGCAAGAATATATAACAGGTATCTAAATCCAAACAGAACAGGTCTCAGTTGCTTCAGAGATGAATTACTCAAACCTCAACAAGATAAATCATTCTCTTAACAGGAGTCTTTAGAAGAAAGGCCAGGAAAATGGTGCTGACAGGAAGAACACTTGGCAGGGATGTTCTGTATTTAAAACATTATGCATTGTGAAAAATCTTATTTGTAACAAATACAGTGGTCAACTTTCAGTATAACTAACCTATCTCTGTATGGTGCTCTGGTCAGCTGGCCAACTTTGTACACATGATTAGGGATGTGGGCATGGAAAGTATAGTAAAGAATGAGAAAACAACACTCTACTACAGAAGAAAAGACACTCTGTCTGGGAAAACCTAGCTTCATAAAATATAATAAAATAATAATAATAACAATAATAATAAAAATCTAAGGTAATGTTCTTAACCTGCTTAATTCTGTGACCCTTTAATACAATTCCTTGTGTTGTGGTGCCTCTCAACCTAAAATTATTTTATTGCTACTTTATAACTCTAATTCTGCTACTGTTATGAACTATAATATAAATATCTGTGTTTTCTGATAGTTTTAGGCAACTCCTATCAAGGAGTCATTTGACCCTCAAAGAGGATTCAACCCACAGATTGTGAACAGCTGTTCTAAGGGGATTACAGCCTCCTTTTTTAGGAAGAGAAACTGGGGTAGGAAATAGGGACTTGAACACCCCTTCCACTGCTTTGTGCTTTGCCAGAGGGGCAAACTGGCTGAAGTGTGTGGCTGACCAAATGTTGTGGTTTGCCTTTGGCCCTTCTCCAGCCCCAGGACTCAAGTGTTGGAAGCTTGTTTTCCACTGTGACTGTGGTAAAAGAAAAGGCTGGGTGTGAACTCATGACATCTTCGGTGGCACTGTATATTGAAAGGGTTAATAGATGTGGCTCTCCTTGAATTCCAGTGAATGCCTTTCAAGTGCATTGTTGCTTAAAGGTTAGAAAGCTTTGCTTGGAATATTGTCTTCATATTACTTTTCATAATGAAAAATATGATTTGTAATTTATTTTCTAATTGCATACAGCACATAGCAATCTAATCGTTAAAAATCCACTCCTCCTGACCCTGAAGACATAGGCTTGTATTTTTATCTTTGTAATGCTTTACTATGAGGTATATTTCAAGGCTAAATGTTAGCAGGATCTTTGCTCTGATCTGCTAGCAGCATAAGCTCTAAAAAGAAAAGGCTGCATGAATTTCCCTAGTTACTGGAAGGCCATTTGTTGTTATTGTTATTTGGTGTCAATGTCTAGACCAATGTTAAATGGCAAAGTATGTGATATGATTTGAAAACCCTGACTACAATTTTAGTCCATTTTCTTCACATCACTACTGACATTGGTGAAAATATTTTACAACTCTTAGAAACATATTGTATCAGCTTGTAGCATGTTACCAATTATGTCCTCCTAAAGTTACAGGCAGGAATGCAATGGGTTATATTCTATTATAATTTTCCTTGAAATTGAAAGAATTCATTCTGCAGAAAGCTCCTTAAGTAGGAAAGTAAACAATTCAAAATAGCTTCAGGAAATCCCTGAAACAGACCAAATTCATATGCCCCTGTAGTCAGGCGTCCCTTTGGACTACCAGCCCACAAATATTGACATGGAGACTTATTATTAATTGTGAAAGCTTGGCCTTAGCTTAGATTTTTTTCCCAACTAGCTCTTATGACTTAAACTAACCTGTTTTTATTAATCTATGTTCTACCATGTGGCTTGGTTACCTCTTCTCTATATCGTATGTCTGACTTCTTCGGTGTTTTATTGGTGTCTCCCATTCTTCTATAGTCAACCTCAGTTCCTCTCGGTCTCCGGAAGTCCCACCTATTCTCTCCTGCCTAGCTATTGGTTATTTAGCTCTTTATTAAACCAGTCAACAGTGACAGATCTTCTCACAGTGTAAACAAATATTCCACAGCATTCCACAAGTAAACAAAGCCAAGTTGTTGAGACATTTTCAGACAAGGCAAGCTGCAAAGACTTTGAGATTAAAGCAGCTGCCTGGAAGAAGCAAAAAACAACAGAACTACCTGGAAGAGGTTTAGACCAGAGCCACTTTGAAAGGACAACCTAGTTGAGCTGCCTGTAGGCTGTCAGTGTATCCCAGGTTCTTAGCTTTTGAACACTGCCATCTATACTGGGGTGGGCTTTGGGGATGTAGCTATCTTTGAGTCATTTCTCCTCTTGTACGTAAGTAACACCAATAAAACTCATCGGTTCACCATGTTAAACTTTGGTGGTACTTTGTTCTATCATGGTCTCTCTGAAGGAGATACACACACACACACACACACACACACACACACACACACACACACACACACAGAGCAGGGACTTTTTCTAGACCAGCATTAGGCACAAACCACACCCAAACACATTTTCAAAGAGATCCTTTATTAAGCAGAAAAGAAAAGTTAAAGTGGCTGCTTTCTGGCTTGGGAAGACAAATAGCAACAAATGGTCTTGTAGGTGTAATTTTAATGATGAGGGAAATGGGAGGTGTGCTTTAGAATGGGCTAGGTTGGAGTGGTAAAAGAGATAGGGGATGAGGTTGAAGGAGATAAGAGAAAGGGAGCAGGATCATTTGTCCTGGAGGAACAGAAAACTGCCTCTATCCAGGAGGAGTGACAGGTGTGACACACATAGACAATTGGCACTTTATAAAGGTACAAAAGGAAGCCCCAAGCTAGAAAGAGGTGTTTAATTTTAACTGGGCATGTTAATGAGGTGAGCCAAAGGATGCTTTTGATAGCTGGACCTTAGTAATCAGGCTCAGGAGGAGGAAGTGGCCAAATAGGGGATGGACCTTGGTGGCAGCTTTAGGGATGTAATGTAAAGGCTTTTAGCAAGGCAGAGGGCATGGGGAGAAGGTCAAGGCCTTCCAGAGCCATGCTCCAGTGGACTAGTGCCCTTCACGCCCTATCTGGGATTAGCATGTGTAATACCCACCAGGAAAAGTTTTGTCACACAGGTTACTAGGATTATTTTAGGTCTTTATCGGGGTTTTTCTTCTTAATTTTTGTCTTCTAATCACTTTCATCCTATTTCCATCTAAAATATTCTATTTTCTCAAGCTTGTGTCAAATACCTCATTCTTTTGCTTATGAAGAAGGGAACTTTTTAAAAAAAAAAAGGTCTTTTGAATAAGCTGGTTTTAGGAATAAGAGGGAAAAGAAGAAAAGAAAGTTTGACAGAATTCTGGATCTGTAGTAGACAGTTCAAGGAATCCCAGCGTGATCTAGAAGAAGAGCATAAAGAAATAATGGCTAAAACTTTCCCAACTTGTGGAAGAGATATGGACAAACAACATGTCTATCTTTAAATGTAGAAATTAGTAAAGTTAGCCTTTGAGTCAACATGTGGACCTTATAACTCTGAAGTTATCTGAATATAAAACCTTGCCTTTAGATAAATAGAGCAGATACCATTATGCTAACTATTTCTTCTGTTATTTGGAACTCAGAGCTTCATTGTTTGTGTTATGGTTTATCATTTAAAGATGCTCTCTCTAGAAACAGAAAGGAACCAGGGAAAGTCATTCAGTTGGGTCTCCTCTGTTCATTGTTGGAGTTCACTGCCCAATCAATCATCTCTTGTTTGAAAAACCTTCTGTGCTTGGGAGTTTGCAGAAGCACTTCTGGCCTTTGGCCTTTTATCTCCAACTTTGCTGTTTCTTCTCACATCTTTCTATTCACTCCTTGGCAACTTTGTTTTTCGACATTATGTGCTTGTGATCTGAATGCTAAACCTTATCAAGTAGCTTCTTGTGAGATGTGAGCTTGGGTACCATTCCTTCAGTCATAAATCCTTAAACATAGTCCAGTGTGCTTGGCTTCTCAAGAGATTTTTCTTCCTATCTTGAAAGCAGGTGTTACAGTACATGACTCATTTCTCCATACTGCTCCAGGAAACTATGACTGACTTCTTGATACACGCTTGCTTGCATATAGCTTCTCCCCCTTTGACTCCTTTGCATTTTTGCGTCCCTGATCTCAGGTAGCGTGTGTTGAATCTGTGCTCCTAGACATGCTAGGCAAACTCTCTACCCATTTAGCTATCTCTCCTGCCCTGATTTTATTGTTTAAGATAGGGTCTTACTATGTTGCTCAGGGTAGCTATGAACTTACACTGTAGCCCAGGCAAATGTTAAACTTGTGGTCCACCTGCCCCAGCTTCCCAAGCATATAATACAGACCTGTGTCACAAAGTTTTTCTTCTTTGATATTCACCCTCTCCAAGTTCATCTATCTGCCTTTTGCTGGGAAACTAACCCAAGGTGCCAGAGTGAAATTATTAAACAAAGCATAGGAAACAGAAGTGTGAGGAAAACTAGCACACCATTGTTCTAGAAGAAATTTATGCTTGAGTCAAGTGAACAAATACCTACTTAATGCCTACTAAAGACACCTTCTGCCAGCCTCCAAAAGGGAGACACATGATATACAACAGAATCCACTCTCAAAGACTTCCTAACACTCTACAGGATATATTATATAACCATTGCATAAATAATGATGCTTTTTTTGGTGTGGTAGCTATTACTTTTGGAGTGTCTTCAGATGGTGGGACACATGATACATTTCGTCTTATTTGTCATTGCCAGTAAGCACTGTCATTTCCACATTTGTGGACAAAGAGACTGAGACTCAGAAAGCTTAACCTGTTTGCCCTGTGCATACGAAGCAAATGATAAAAACCAGAACTTGCTCTGATTTCTGCCTGGCTTCATTGTATGCGTCTTATGAAAGTAAAGATGTGCTTTCTGCTGTAAATTACATGTCTCACGACACCTTGAATGATGACGGCTGGGATGACAGGTTTCTTTTCTTCAGAGTTTGATTCATTCCAATAATTAAGGATAGAAGCAAGGAACACTTAATTTTAGAAAAGCAGCCAATAGCCAGATGAAATTCTGCCAAGAACAAAATCTAGCCTGGAAGTTTCCTATTTCATTCTGGGTCTTTCCATCATTATAACATACTAATCAAACACTTGCTTTAAATATCCCTTTTAAGGCAATCAAGTGTGTATAATAATTCAGAATTTTAATAACTCTCCCTATTAATCTATATATAGAGATATAGATATATTAAAATTACTACATTAGTTCTTGGCAGACAACACACAAGCTTTATTTTACACAGAACACACTGATTTAACTAGGACTTTTTAAAATTTGAATGAACTAGACAGTTCTTATTCTGTTTCAGCTATTAGTTCATTTTGGAGCAGCAGCCTCTTTCTCTTAGCCCTTTCCAAAAATATTCAAACAGCCATGCCATTGTGATCTGTTGAAGGGAAATGGGGAGCAGCAATATAAACATATTAATCGCAAGTCTTGGCTTTGAGGTTGTGTTGCCCTGACTCATGTCCCTAACATAGAGAAGGGACTAGAAAACTCTGATGCCCATGGACTGTGTCTCTGGGGAATTAGAAGCCAAAGGCATTGTCAGCAAGTGTGGGTGACCTGGGAGGTTTATTTATTTACATCCACACAGTAGCATGCCAAACATATTCTTTCACAGACAGAGGAAGTGCCAGGGTTTTCTTCTAATATGCTCAGCATCTGCTTGCCACTCCATCAAAACAGCTATTATGCAAGCCCTCCCCCCCATCATTGCCAATATATATTCACAGGGCCATATACCTTCGTCCAGACAAGGTAGAGGTCTTCCACTGAATTTGGTAGATTGTGTGAGAGGTAATAAAACAAAACTGGACTGATGTAAGATGTCTATGGGTCTACAGGTCTAAAGCACAAGCCAAATAGACCAAAAACTCACTCTACAACTGGACATCACTGGTTTCTTCCTCTCCGTAAGTCTTCCACAGACATGGTGTGAAAAATTGGTACCTCGGTCTGTCAGAGAAAACCATGCTCCTAGGGTCTTTTGTATTACCTACTTGTTTTCTGAGGTTTCCATGTTAAGTTCCCCCAACTTTCCAAATGAAAGGTTTGTCATAAACAGCCCCCATGATTAAGGAAATGAATAAAGAACCAGACATTTTACTGATGGAGATATTTCTGGAGTGAACTCATCTTACCTCTCAGTAATGCATTAAATCCACAATGGAATATTGTTTAATATAGCCAGGTAGGATAAACTGTCTTTGTTCAGACACTGAAGCATTTTCATTAATTAAGATTTGGTTTGGATCAAGAGAATAAGGAGGTTTTACCAATGATTACTCTTGACACTCTCAAACAGCTTTTATGTTCTTAAAATATGCCTAATCCTGAATTTCAAAGAATAGAAAGTATTATGGGGAGCCAGCAAATCGGAAAGGATTATGATCTTCCTATAAATTGCAACATAGGGTGCTTAAACAAATCTCTTTAGGCTCATAAATTAACTTTTGATCATCTTACTGGAAAAATTGTCAAAGTAAGATGTGTCTAATTTTTCCCATTTATCCATGGTACGTCAGGGAAAGAGTAAGCTTAGGAAGTATACAGCATTGTAAAACTGTGTGGAAAGTAGAGAGAGAAGCTGAGGTACTTTCTTACAAATCGTGTTCCTTCACTGCATTCCTTATAAGAAGTTCTACATTGACAGATACATTAGATGAGAAGAGACCTTTGGTTTCCTGGTTCTGTGGTTTTAATTCAAGAAACATCAAATATAAACTACCAAAATGCATAAGCCACAAATGCAACATTCAATGTCTCTCTACTCAATGGAGGAGACAGACATGTAGACGCTAAACAGAAGGTGGGTGGAGGAGACAGACAGGTAAACACTAGTCAGGAGGAGGGTGGGGAGATTTGCGTGGAAGCAGGGAAAATGACATGCTCATGAAAGATATGACTTAATGTGGCTAGGGTGGTTAGGACAGCTTTCTGAAAAGCTTGTATTGATTGGAACTTAGGACACATTTAAGAAGTGATTTTCAGGAGGATACTAACCAGGGCATCAAGGCAGAAGGGCTGCTCTGGGAAGTGATGAGAAGGCAGATGGTGTACGGATGAGGAGACAAAGAGAGGAGGTAGGAAGAACTTTGAAGACAGAGCATGGAGGAAGTGTCTCTTCTCTTCTTCCTGATGGCCTTTAGGAGAAGACAGCTCCTGAAACCTCAGGCCATTCTTCAGTTACCTTCCTTCAGATACACTCAAGCTTTACAAGCAAGGCTGAAGAGCTGTCTTATTCGGTGTTCTTCCAAAAAAGAATTCATAAAGAAAAAAAATAGGGGACCAAGAAAATTTGCTAAAGACTTTTGAGATTGGTTTCTCCATATGGATGGCATTTTTTTTCCATTTCTGGGTATCACTGGGTGTATGTATGTATATATTGCTGAAATAAAGCCAGAATAATGTAACTTTTTTTAAAAAAAAATCCATCAAAGCATCCAAGTATTATAGTCCAGGCCACTTAGAAGTAGGTCATCACTATGAACTAGCAATTAGAGTTGAAATGATAAAGTTTCCTAATTCAATTTTGTATTAAATTCTTGTTGCTGATATAAACTACTTAATATCTTAAAAACCACCAAAATGCACACTTAGAGTTTTACAGGTGACATGTCCAAGATCATTTCCTCGGTGGGCCTAAATTAAGGTGGCTACTAGGCTGTAGCTCTTGGCCTTTTTCAACTTCTTGAGTATGTCTGTATTTGGCTTGTGCCCAACTCTTTCCATCTTCAAGTCACAGCACTCCAATCCTGCCTCCTTTATCGCATCACCTTCTCCTCCAACTCTGACTCCCCATGGGTCCTTTTTGTATGGACAGTTGTATACTGATCCTCTCAATTAGTCTATAATAATTTCTCAAGTCAATGTTCTTAACTTAAATATATTTGTGAAGTTCTTTATGCCATATAATACTTATAGGTTTCAGGGCTAAAAAGTAGACATATTTTGGGGGTGGCATTATTTAACATTCACAAACTTCTACATCTTATATAGAAGAGCTTGTGATATCTGGGGCTAAAGCCATACACTAGCTGTAACAAGCTAGTGACAGAACTGGACAATATAGTATTGCCAATAGTTTACTTCCAAATACACTATGATGCCAATTTTTCATATTTTCCATGAGGAATTGGTACTCTTTAAAGAAAGCAAATACTGTTGTCAACTGAGCCTGGAATTCAGCAGAAATATCCACAGGGGCACTTAGGAGCAGAGAGGACATATAAAGAGAAAAATGAATTTCTTTGTTGTACCATAAGAGCTGAGGAATTCTTCCTCATCAAATGCTGAAAGCTTTGGAGAAAGGAGAAGAAAATGAAATGTATATAATAAAAAAAACCAAGAAAGAACACAAAGGAAATATCATAGTAAAAGTGAAGTTAAAATAGAAAGACGAAAACCCATTATATCTATTATATAATGATGTCTTAGTTATATACATAGCATACATATGTGTTTTAAAACAAGCTGTTTCTAAACACTGTCTCTTCATTAGTGCTGACAAGAATTTGATTTGTATTTCTCTATATAATTGTTCAAACGTGTGTCCTTTTATTGATTCATTCTCCTGTCTATTAGATTCTACTCTGAGTAGCAATAGTTTCTGGCTCATTTAATGTCACATAGTGAGAAAGAATTATAAGGAGACAGTAAATAAGAAATTAGGATATTCCTATAAATTGCAGAATAGCTGTTTAAATAAATCTCTGAACATTTCTTTTGGTTCTGTGTAGTCAGCTATTTCTAGCCCAGACTAGCCCTGAGGTCTAGACCAGCAGTCCCACAGCTGCTTAGTCTTAAAGAATCACACAGAGGCTTATATTAATTACAAGCTGTTTGGTCCATGGCTCAGACTTTTTACTTGCTAACTCTTAACTTTAAGTTAACCCATATTTCTATTTATATTTAGCCATGTGACTTGGTACCTTTTAGCTCAGTGCAGCATTCTCATCTTTTCTCTGCACCTGACTACATCTCTGCCCTGTTCTTATGCTTCCCAGAATTCTCCTAGTCTGGTTGCCCTACCTCTACTTCCTGTCTAGCTACTTGATCAATCAGTGTTTAATTAAACCAATATTTACAATGACAAATATTTACAGGGTACAAAAGCATAATCCCACAGCAGTTCCACATAAAAATCTGTGATTATTCTGCACCTCACCAGAGGCAGGTAAAATAATGTTTGCTTTTAAATGGTAGCGACTAGAGAAACATTAGGTAGACAGGTCCCAAGAAGACAGAGTGGTAGTGTGGTAATCATGGGCAAACTGAAAGCCTATATGGTGAATGCTCAGAGCCTCCACCCTCCTCCATGATGTTTTCATATCCCATACATTTACTTCTCCAATTTAAAAAGAGAGAGAGAGATTTCTTTGTGAAGAGAATGAATGCTACCTAAGAAGAAATTTCCACTTGCTATTTAGCAATATTACTCAAAGTAACTGACTCCAGTCCTGCTTATTCTATACTGAGAGTCATATGTTGGTAATTGCAGTGTTTCTGCATAGGCTGTGTAAGGTTGTGTTGTTAAGCATCAATTGATGAAAGACAGTCACTAAACATTCCGAGAAAGTTTCCAATGTGAAATAAACATACAACTAGACAAAACAAAAGAAACAACCAAGCCCAAACTTTTTAAATTTGTAGCATTTAGGAAATGACTTCATTTTTCTACTCCTTTCCATTAATTTATCACCAAAATTCTCTAAACCATCTAATTGCTTGTCCTGTTCAGTTGTTGCATATGAGCATATACATATAACAGACAACGTCTATTCTTGTATTCTATTTCTGGAATTCTCTGCCTTGCTTTATGCCCCAGATTGTGCCACGATAACCCACCTCTTCCATGGTAACCCACTTATTTTATAATAATTCACTTCTTCCCTCAAAGTCTGCCTCTATCAGACAAGCTGCTTCTAAGCTTTCATAACAAGAAGAAAGCACCTTCTATTGTATTCTACCAGTCCATTAGGATGTTGAGTGAAATTTCTGGGAATATCCCTATTCACAGCATCACCTTAAAATTTTTACATGAATTTTTGAATATTAAAAAAAATCAGAGTGATTAAATGATGCCTGGCATATGAAAACTCATTCTTAAAAGGCAGTTTCAAGTAAAAGTTTTTGAATTTTTATAGGTTTTAAAGGAGATGAAAGAGATAAAAAGCATCACTTACTCTTTTGACTCAACTTTCAGAAGTAAGCACTCTATTTTGTGAGCCATTAAGAACCCAGTCATAAGAGAAATACTGACAAGGTCTAAATTGAAATAGAAAGAAAATTTTAATCCACCTACAGTCTTCATTGTTCTCCATCTGAAAGTTTTATGAAAGTGTGATTTATTTTTCCATAAAACTGGATTTATCTTAGCTTCTGAATATTGCCTGTTAGTCAATTATTATGAATTCTTTAAAATTAAATATTGTCTTGAGCAACATAATGTAAGACACATGCTTATTAATCATACTATTGGTTTTAGATGTTTAATTTTAGTTTACCATTTGACTAATTGGAGGGCTGTTATATTTGCCAATATAAACTGACGCCAATGATGATAATGGACCAATTTTGGGAGGGACATTGGGATGAGAGGGACACTGGATGGGAGGGACATTGGCATGCGAGAAACATGCTAACAGTGATTAAAAATAAATGAAGATTTCTGAAGTGAGATGGCAGAACTTTTCTTTTTTTAATCTTTTAACTAGGAAGAGTAAGAACAACAAAAGAGAAAAAAACATATTCAGAAGTGAGAGTAATATTGGGACTCAAGAACAGTGATAGATCCCCTTTTTGGTTTCATAAATGTCACAATTTGGTATCCATCCCATTTTGTGACATGTGGTTCCCTTAAACCTTTTGTAACATTAATATGTTACCCATCTAGAATAAAAGAAATAAAAAAGAGGTGATAGGACAGCTCAAAAGCATGGACAAGCAAAAAGATGGAGAAAATGATGTCAATCCTCATTTCAGGGGTGGAAAAGCTGAAGCTGCAACCATAAGCTAAGCTAGGTAGGCCTTGTGAGAACAGAATACTATTCCAGCCACAGAAAACCCCCACAGTTCTCACTAGACTTGAGTCTAGTACAAGAATTAGGTCCAACAATGATTCTTCCAAGTGGCATACCAGCACTGGAGAAGAAATTCACTGTATTGCTCATTGTATCTCAGGATGCTACAACAAGATATCATCCTCAGATATTGAGGTTTATTGAGTCAGAGCTTTCTGGGGTCCCAGAACAGGAACAATCACAATTCAGGGGACTCCCTCATCACAGACACCACAGTATGATTGGCTGTTGTACTTGGGAGGGGCCAGACCTGGACACCCCAAGAAAGTTAAGCAGCCAAGCACTTGAGCTATGGAGCAAGTGATGGTGGCCCCTAACTTTACGGTAAGAAGTGAGGCCCATCCTTTATGGATCATCCCAGAGACTGATATCTTTGAGTTGGCTGCTGTCAGATTTTGTAGCCTCCAGAGGTACCTCACTGCTACATATAGTTTGTTGCTGTGTGGGACTGACAGCTATAAGCCCAGGATCAGGGATTGGTTGGAACTCTCACGCCTCCTCTTTAACTGCTGAATGGGAGCTAGACGACTGAAACCAGAAAGCAAAATGTCAGGTCCCATCGATGGACCCTTTTCATTATAAAGCTCAATGCTCAGCTTCCCCCTCCCCCCCCCCCGACTTTCTCATACCCGGGGACTCCCTTCAGAGCTATAATGGATTCCCCAGCTGCTGCCCTGTAAAGCCTACTAGAGCTGGTAGATTTGAACACCAGAGGGTTCAAACAAGAGCTACTCCAATTCCTTGCTTTAAAAAACAAAAGAAACAAACAAACAACCTGTTTTCTTTGAACTCTGTTTTTAGGAATCTTTTATTATTTAACCTTTGCTTTATTTTTTTTTTATTTCTTTGTACTTTTATCTAACTGTATTAAGAAATTTGGGGTTTTCTGTAATCACATATTTTAAATCTTGCCTTTTTCTTCTTTTCCTTACATTCTTTTTCTTTTTAACCTTATTTCTTCATACCCCTCTCAGCCCCATCCTTTTATTATTATTACTTTAATCCTAACTAATTAAAGTCAGAGGTCAGTCTATATTCTTTTTACCACTCTCTTTTCTATGATTATTTGTGGCATAGCAGTTGTCTCTAACAGATTTTTATTGTTTTACATTAATTAAATTGTATTTGATTTGTTTGGCTGCAGCTGTTATATAGGTTGTTCTTTCTATGTGGTAAGCACTGGGCATTGAGCTCTTAAGACAGGGCTTCTGACTAACAAGACTCTAAGCCATAGTAACCAGAAGAAAATGAGTGGAGAGCCACGTTGCAAACAAAGGAGGTATTATGACAGACACCATTGGGATCCAGAAGATCATTAAGGAATACTTTCCACCAATATTAAACAAATGAGTCTTGAAAGCATACATAACAATAAACTGGAAAAAATTTTTCAGTATGTGTGACCTCCCAAAATTGAACAAAGGAGATATAGAAAGCCTAAATCAACCTTGAATGAGCAATAAAATTGAAGCAATAATGATCTCTAAACAAAGAAGGCCCATTATAGATAGACAATTGCACTGTTGAATTCACCTTTAACCCCACAGAAGGATACCTAGACTCTGCAAACTATTTCATAAAACAAAAAGAGTAGGAATACTTACAAACTCATTTCACCAATCAAATATTACCTAAAACCAAATAAAGATACAGCAAAACAAAAAAAGGAAACCATAGCCCAAATTCTTAAAATAATGTAGAGGAAAAAGCTTGAATAAAATATTTGCAATCCAAATTCAATTAGTACACATTAAGAACTTCATATGCCATTATCTAGTTGTTTCAATTTCCAGGGACAGACATGCAAATAAATAAATGTAATAAAACATTAAATAAAATATGTATATATATAAAATCAAGGGGGAAATCATATAATCGTCTCAAGAGATGCAGGAAAAGCATTTGACAACATTAAATATCCTTTCATAACAAAAACACTCTGGAAAAAAACAGAAACATCTCCTCAGTAGTTAGGGATAAAACAAGGTATCTACTTCTCTACTCTAATTCAGGGTGGTGCTTGGGAACTCAGCCAGAGCAATAGCAATAAGGCAAGAAAAACAAGTAAAATGGGTACAGAAAAGGAAAGAAGAGCTAATGCTATTCTTATTTGTAGATGTTACAATCTTATGCTTAAAAGATCCTAAACACACCACTCAAAGACGTTTACATCTGATAAACCCCTTCAGCAAACAGCAAAGCATGAAATAAACATATAAAAATCATCAGCATTCCTGCATTTTCAACATAACATGTGTAGAGAAAATCAGTAAGGAGATTCTAGTTACAGCACACACACAAGCACACACACACACACACACACACACACACACACAAATACTTAAGAATAAATGAGAGTGTGAAGGGCTTCTTCAAAAGCAACTTCAAAAGAAACTAAAGAAGACATTAGAAGATGGAAAGACTCATGTGAAAATAATTATACTATGAAAGGCAATGTACAGATTCATCCAGTCCCAATTAAAATCCAATATCATTCTTTATACAAATAGGAAAACTAAAATTCATATGAAAACACAATGAACAGTCAATAGCCCAATTAATACTTGTAGTATTACAATAAATAATTTCAATTTAGACTTCAGAGCTACAGGAATAAGAACACAAAACACACAAGAAAACCAGTGGAACAGAACAGAACAGAGCTTCAACTCTGGGGTCATATGGGGTCACACAGCTGAATGTGACTGTGGGGAAAAAAAAAAGCTTGATAATAGTGAAAGTTTCTGAATAGTCAAACAAAATTCATTTAAAAACCAAATCAGTAATTAATATGAGGTGTTTCTTAGAATGCTTCTCCATACTGAATCACATGATTTTACTGCAGCTTTGGTTCTCAAAACACAGTATACACAGTTTGGATACAATGGAGCTTTACTCAGTCATAAGAAAGAACAAAATTATGCCATTTGCAGGAAAATGGGTGGAACCAGAAACGATTATCTTAAGACAAATAAATCAAAATGGAAAAACAAGTACCACATTTGCTTCTGCATGCAGAATCTAGGTTAAAAAGAAATAATAAGATATGGAAGTAGACAGAGGACTAGCTGGGAAGACTGAAGGAACCAAGATAAGGGACTGTGGTGGTTTGGCTAAGAATGGCCCTCATGGGCTTATATATTTGAATACTTGGTCATCAGGGAGTGTTGTTATTTGGCAGGGATTAGGAGGTGTGACCTTGTTGGAGGAAGTGAGTCATTGGGGGTGGGCTTCGGGGGTTGAAGCCAGTCCCATTGTTTCTCCCTTCCTGCGTCTGTAGCACTCTCAGCCCCTTCTCTAGCACTATCTCTGCCTGCATGCTGCCATGCTGCCTGCCATGATGACTGTGGACTAAACCTCTGAACCTGTAAGCCAGCCCCAATTAAATGCTTTCTTTTATAAGACTTATTGTGGTCATGTTGTCTCTTCACAGAAATAAAACATTAAAGCCAGGGACAAAAGAGGGTAATGGAGGAATATGTTCAAAGTACATCATAACATATACATGGATGAAAATGCCAATGAAAGACATTATTCTATATATTTAACTAAAATAACATCTAAAATGAGAAAAACATAAGCAAGTGAATTGATGTCAATATACTGTTCAATACTATCAGGCAACTAATTATTTTAAAAATTCTTCCCAGCCTGGTGTGATTGTCTCACACCAACAATCTGCACTTAGGAAGCTGAGGCAAAAAGGATTTCCATGAGTTAGAGGCTAGCTTGGACTACTGAGTGAGACTTTGCTTAGAAGTAATAAATGTTTCAAAATTTAATTTTCATAAAGATAACATACCTATAGTGAAAATATGTACAAAATTCTAGAATAATGTAGGAATTTTTAAATGTTCCTATGTGTATGGATATACTATACTTAGTCCCATTAGCTTACTTATACAATCAATGAAAGTAAGAAATAGAAAACACCTCAGATTCTCCATGCTAATGAAAAGTATCCTAAAGGTTTTAGTCACTGCAAATAAAGCAGGTTTTTTTATTTTTTATTTAAGGTAGATAGTTCGTGATATTTGCAATGTACGAAATATTACTTGCAGAAGATGTGATTATGCATATTAACCATCATAATCAATTAGAATGCAGGCAGAATTTGGCCATGGTTAAACATGGAGCAGGACAACGGTTCTGAGTGGGGATATCTGACTGGACAGAATGAAACTGAGACCTCTGGGCTTTGTAACTGCTCGAATCATCTTTCCCGACTAAAGCCTGTGCAGGAGGAAGACTTCCGCTGCTCCTGGCTTTAAGATGCACTAAGGCAGGAATGGGGCGGGACTTCTGTCAGTATCAACAGGATGTCCGTTAATGTGAGGACTTGGTCAGGGTTCCGGAAGTGTGGGCGGAGATCCTTTGCTGGGTGGTGTCTGCAGTGTCTGGTCGAGACCTGACTCAGTCTACCTCCCAGGTGGGTCCTGTGTGTCGGTTGCAGCCTCGGTGCAGTCTTTAGTGATGTTCATTGTGTCTCCTTGAGATCTAGTGCCATAGTTCTCCAATCCCTTCTTTTTGCCTGTCTTTTCCAGACAGCGGTTGAGGCCCTGGTGAGATTTTAGGCCTCCAAGCCTGCGCTGACAGCCACGACCCTCAAATCCCCCATGGCGGATGCACCAGTGAACCAAGCCCAGAGCTGTGTGAGCTTGGAAGATGTGTGCCTCTATTTCACTGAGGAGGAATGGGATCTCCTCAGTGATGATCAGAAGCTCCTGTACCATAGTGTGATGCTGGAGAACTTCTCACTTGTGCTCTCACTGGGACTTCCTATTTCCAAGTCTTTCCCAGGTACCCCAGTGACAGATGTCAATAGGGATTTCTGGTTAAACAGCTCTAGCCAAGGGGATGGTTATGGAGGTTTAAGCTTGTTCCTGGATGTTGGTGTGGAGGATAAAGATAAACCTTGTGAGTACAGCGTTTCTCTGACAATATTATAGTAGACTCTTAAACAAATCCTTACTTCCAAAAGTCTACCTCTGTAACATTGTTAGCTATAAAATAAACTTTGTAACTAGTTATACAGCCAGGACAACCCACTGGACAATGACCATATAAAAGATCTAATATGTAGGAGACAGTTTGCTAGAGAATTATAAGACATCCTTTAGCAGGGGAAAGGACCAGCCTTCATTTGTGGGAAGATGTAATTTCACATGTCATATGAGTTCCAGAAGGACTTCTCAGCCAGCTCTCTACTGTCTGCCATAATGAAACCATCCAGGAACATTAAATGTAAGAGAACTTTTACAGTGGACAAATGTGGAGTAAGTTTCTTTCACAAAAATAGATTTATTCAGCATAAGTAATTTCACAGCAAAGAAAAGCTTGTGTGTGTGTGTGTGATATAAAAAAAATCATTGGACCACACCTCCAGCCTTCTTGTAAACCTTCAGAGATTTCACATAGGATCAAGGCCATTCAACTATGATGGATATAGGAAACCCTTCTGTTGCAGATGCAGCCTGCTAGGCTCCTCTAATTTCACAGTGGAGGAAATTCTCAGGCATGCACAAGTTTTACCTTTAAAACTTTCGTCATTAAATATGAGAAAAGCAAGTCACGCTGCAGAAATGCATGTATGTGTTTCACGGCAGAGAAAAGCCTTATGTGTAAGAAATGAAAGAAAACCTACATCAGTATACTCCACCTCACTCAACATGAGAAAGACTATGTGGTGAATTTTGAATTTCATGACTGGAAAACCCTTATGTGGCCACTTCAGACTCCTACATTGGAGATATCACATAACAGTGAGTTCTTAAGTATTTCACAAATGTAGAAAGGTCTGGAGAAGATGTTTTCAATGTGCTTAACATGTGGAAATCCACATTGAATAAATACCTCATGAGTATAGGACTTTTGGTGGCCTTTGAAATCAATCTTTCAAGCCCATTTAATATGAGAGATTTTATAGTAGAGAGAGAGATTTTAGAGTTTGGAAAATACATGCTTTGATATCTCATGAATCACAAGAGAATAAGTTTTAGTTATAATAGCTTTTCTGACAAACCAGAAGTTGAACTTTGTACATTTGGTCATCTGCTTGTGGGGGATGTCCTGCTTGAGTCTTGTATGTATGCAGAATGCTTTCAGGGGGGCTCTAGAGTGTCCCCAGGGTATGTGTCATCTTTTTGCCTCTTACTATTTTCTTTTTTTCAGGAACTATCTGATTTCTACCAGCAATCAGTTCCACAATTTTACATCAATCACCCCAGATTACCCAGGGAAGGGAGATTTATGCTTTCTCCTGATTCCTTGGAAGGAACTTAGTGATCTAAATTCACTGGAGATCCTCATTACTTCCTGATGGCTTTGGTGTATATATGACACAGCGTCTGAAAGAAATCTTGTGAGATCGGCTACAAGTTTCCAAAGATTTCTCATCTTCATGGTTTCTTGACTATGTGTGCTGGGTTGGATTTCTTCAGGCTCCAAACTACCCACCCTTAGAACTTCCTGACTTTAATTCATCTATTCATGCAATGACTTAATGCAATTATCTGTTTCCTACCTAAAGTTTTGTAGTGTTCTATAAAATTATAATAGTTATAGCATGTGAGATTGACTTGGGAAAAGAATTGATCTTTTCCACCATGCAGAAAGGGACACCTTTTGTGGGACTTTAAATGTCTAAAAAAGCAAGATGGCAGGCAATAGTTGAACATAATTTTCCCTAATTGGCATTGTTGCCTAAGCTTTCTTACAGAAAAATTGTGGGTTTGGTAGGACCAGTCTTGTGACCTGGCTTCTGGCTTTCAGGCTCTCAATAAGCTCTTCTGAGTTCACGAGGGTATAGTTAGTATGACAACATCTAATGCTTTAGTCCCTTTATTTAGGGACTATTGAACGTTCTGTCCTAGTCTTCTGTTGATGTGAAGAGTCACCACGACCATAGAAACTCTTAAAAAGGAAAGCATTTAATTGAGACTTGTTTATATTAAAAGGGCTAGTCCCTTATCATTGTGGCAGGAAGCATGACAGCATGTAGGCAGATTTAGTGCTGGAGAGGTAGCTGAGAGTTCTGTATCCACATCATCATAGAGTAGCAGAGAGATAACTGGGCATGCCTCGAGCATTTGAAGACCCAAAGCCTGCCCTCAGTGACACACCTCCTTCAGTAGGCCACACCTACTCCAACAAGGACTTGCATCCTATCCCTCCCAAATAGTGCCACTATCTAATGACAGGTATTCAAATGCATGAGCCCTTGGAGGCCATTCCTTTTCAAGCCACAATATTCCCTTAGCACTTTAAAAGTAGTCTTGAACCTGTCTAGAAGCCATGAGTTCTGACATCTCAAAACTGATGCCCAAACCCTACAGTGTTTATCTGGGAAATTTAATTGATACATTCCTTTTTTTAAAAAAAATATAGAATTCTGTCATTTTTTTCAACAATGTTTTAACTCATGAAAAATTTAAAATTCTACTTTTTTTCATTAAGAAGTTTAAGCCAGAATCTAGAGAGGTTGCTCTGTGGCTAGGAGTGGGCAGAGGTTTGAAATTCAGTTCCCAGTACTCATGTAGGATGTTTCCCAACAGGCCATAGCTTCAGCTCCAGGATATCTAACCCAGTCTTTTGGCAGCCCCTGGGGACTTCACTTAAAAAAATGACTGACTATTGGGTCTTTAGTTATTCAGTCAGTGTTTCAATGAGCATGCCCTT
The DNA here is from genome assembly GCA_004025045.1 of Sigmodon hispidus. Taxonomy (NCBI): domain Eukaryota; kingdom Metazoa; phylum Chordata; class Mammalia; order Rodentia; family Cricetidae; genus Sigmodon; species Sigmodon hispidus. The sequence goes on from PVIH01003473.1 coordinate 96,665, forward strand.
CTTTGCCTTGCCACTTTTAGCTGATTTTGAAATATTTAGTAAGGGAAGACAGTTAATATATGATTGCTTGGTTTTCCAAAATATGAGTCATATTTTATGTAAATAATTTTATCTCAATAATTTTGTGTAAAAATGGAATACTATATACATTTGAATTACACACTTGAAAACAGTTTTGAAAAACATGTCTTACTTGGTGTTCGATTGCTGTGAAGAGACACCATTGACCAAGACACCTCTCATAAAAGAGCATGTAGTTGGGGTAGCGTACTGTTTCAGAGGATTAGTCCATTATCATCATGGCAGGAAGCATAGCAATGGAACAGTAGCTGAGAGTTACATCCTAATCTGCAGCCAGAGAACAGGGAGACACTGGGCTTGGCCTGGGCTTTTGAAACCTCAAAGTCCACACCCAGTGACATATTTCCTCCAACAAGGCCACACCTCTTAACCCTTTCTAGTGACTAAGCCTTCACATATGTAGCCTTTGCGGGCCATTCTTATTTACACCACCACAAACATTTGACATGTATACACATGTGATACTATTACTTCAATTTAGGTAATGGGCATATCATCACTCCATTATTTTTATATCTCTCCCGCTTGCTCCTATGTGACCCCTAATTTACGTTTAAACTGCTTTGTATGTCACTGTGCACTGAAGTTGCATTTGGTGAAATTATAGAAATGTTATGTTATATGCCTATTTTTATTAGTTTTGTTTTATAAGCATAACTTTTAAGATTAATCAGCATTGTTGAAAATATCAGTAAATAGTTCCTTTTAAATTCTCAAGTCATTTTTCATGATAATGATACAGTGCAAAGTTTTATCATATTAATTGTTTAGGAAAGTCTATGGAATGGAGAGGCACAGGGAAGTTCTAGAACCTAGCACACAGTTTATTGGAGTTTATTGTTGTGGTCTGGGGAGGATATAGATACAGACATCTAGTTGCCAACTTACTATCTGTTTTGTTCTGAAGCCTCCTTCCTTACTGAATTCTGCATTTCCTAATGATTCCTTCTTGCCTCTCCTGTGCATGATATACAGAAAAGTTCCATCTGCCCTAGGAGGGATCTACTTTATGATGGGTCCATGGCCCATTTGTAGCCATTGAAATATAATGGCAGCCTTTTAGGGACCCTTTAGGAAATGTTCTCTTTATTTCAAAAGGGGAAACTTTAAGAGAAGTAGTTTTTCTTTTCTTTTCTTCTCATGTAAGTTGCTTGTCTCCAGGACACATCTTCACGATGCCATGTTATCACCGTAAGAGAAGCTAGTCTGTGGGCAAAGCTGCCATTCAGGAGCCTGAATCCCTGCTGGTCACTGAGCTTCTGATTTAAGAAAACCTGGAAATGCCTCCTTTCAGACACGTGTAATATGAGAAATAAATATTTCTATTGTCTACATCAATATGAATCAGAATTTTTTAATATAGGTGGCTTGAAATAAATCATTAAAACAAAAAGTAGTGAGATTTTGAATTATACCTGAAACTAAAGGAAAGTGCCAAACAAATATGTGAGACCCAGACACAGATTTACTGAGGAATTGGTTGAGATTAGACAATTAACTGGGAATACCAGTGGAAAGGAAAAAAAAAAAAAATCTGAGGTTCTAGAACTCTTTAGTTTCTTGAGAGGGAGAGGTTAAAAAAAAAACCCACAGAAAATAGGGTGCAAGAGATGCCATTTGGGGAAGAAGTGGATTCCTTCGTTGTTAGTTAGCCAGAACAAATGTATTTGTTTTGAGCATGCGATAATGTCTACAAAGTTTAGAGTTGGCATACTCTTAAGAAATGAGGCCAGAACCGGGTGGGTTATTTCAGTGGAGGAAAGGGATTTATGAAAAAGCATCAGAACCTGAGTTTAAATCTCTAGCACCAGTGTAAAAAGCTAGGTGTAGCCACCAGTACCTGTAGCCCCAGCATCGGGAGGGCTGAGACAGGATGATCATGGGAGCTTACGGGATACTTGTTAGTATTTTGCGCTTGAAGGAATTCGCCATCATGCTGCCAAGGGAGCCATATTAGGTTTATTAAGGAGGGGGAGGGGGGCTGGAGAGATGGCTCAGCGGTTAAGAGCACTAACTGCTCTTCCAGAGGACCAGAGTTCAATTCCCAGCACCCACATGGCAGCTCACAACTGTCTGTAGTTTCAGTTCCCAGTTCCGGCAAACACCAAGCAAATAAATAAAGGTTAAAAAAAAAAAAGGGGGGGGGAGGGGAAGGGAAGAGAGGAGGGAGACAAAGAGAGTAGGGGGCAGAGAGGAAGAGAAAAAGAGAAAGTCTCCCACGTGATTGGAGATTTTAAAGGGTAGGCATGCTTATGGTGGGGGCGTGGCCACAGCAACGTACCAACCTCACAATACTATCTTAGCTCCAGGTGGGCAAGAGATCTTGTCTAAAAGGACACAACAGAGCATGATAGAACAAGACACCTGATGTCCTCTTACCTCCACACCACACACACACACAAAGAAAAAGGTCAACAAAAGACTTTTTCTTGCTGTATATGGAGGGGTTTTCTCACACCCAGATGCTTGTTCCTTACTGTGTTTTCCTGTTAATTATATATGTTTTCATTAAGTATAATTAATACAATTTATATCAATAACAGTAAAGAAGAATACATAATGTGTTAAGCAGTTTTGTGCTTGGGAAATCCCACTGAGGATTTCACAATACTGATGTTGGTAAAATGTGATGACTTGGTTTTAATTCACAGAAATGTACACATGTGAAGCGTGGGGAGAAGGAGCAGACACTGAACTCATATAGCTGCCCCCCCCATAAGGTTGTTATTTGGCAAGTGACTTAATTACTTCAAACCTCAATTTGATTACATTTTAAGTAGGTTTCATAAACTTTGACTATGCACAGCTTCTGCTTTTAATTCTGATTCTTGTACATGCCCCGATTCTCAAAATTACATTTACTTTTGTTTCCTAAATTCCCAAACTGCCAGTAAGTTGTGGATCATGAACAGCTGTTATTGAATTCCACTTTAGTCTCCCTGCTACCAAAGTCCTTGCTACCTTGAAAACCTTGGGGTCTCAGATAGAAAAAGCTATTTGTGTATTGGCTGAACTCAAAGGTCTAAAATCTTGGGGAGGGTTACTGTGTCAAAAGTGTGGGCTCAGCTCTACCGCTTTCTCACTTACTGGAAGAATCAAATGTCAGAGATCTGGAGACCATCTTTTCAGGCTCTGTAACTAGTGTATTGGAAAGATGGAGTTAGGTTCAGGGAGCCCCATGGCAGTCAGGAACATACAGGAAGAGGTCAAGTTCAGCCTACTACAGAGATCTCTAATGGGACACCAGAATCTTTAGGAATGAGTGTGTATTTTCAGTTTGTTGTTTGTATTTGTTCCTTCTATGTATAGTTTCTCCAGGAAACTTACTGGGAGAAATTAATTACACCAGAATAGGATTTTAGTCTTCTGTATGGTGTTGACTGATCTCAAGATTACCCAGAACTTTAATATTTGTAGATTCTAATAATAAAATCGTATTTATCCTGTACCTACCATGTACCACACACTAGTTTAGATTGCCACCAATCTTTCCTGTTTTGTTTAAGTAGGGACTTTTTATTTTAAGAAAGCAAGATGCTGATGTGTTTGGAATGTGTATATATATATTATATATATGTATATATACATATATATATATAATCACCACCAAGAAGTTTTCACTTGTTAGATTCTCAAGAAGGCTAAATGTAAGTTTTAGGCATGTCTTCATGCTGTCTATAAGGACATTGTAAACATCACACCAAGGTAAAGCGCTAAGAGTCCATCACTCTGTGACTGAGATTAAGAAACCTTAAAGAAAAAGGTTGTACCTGGCTTATTCCCCTTGGCTCCATTTGGGTCCTGTAGTGCAAGCATCTTATCCACACACTGATTTCCAATGGTTCAGATGCATCAAGACCTCTGCCCTGTTTATGATATTCATGGTTTCAGAGACTCGGCTAGAATTAGTTTGATGAAGCACTAATCTTGACAGTGCCCCTGGATAATTTTAAATACCTGGGCAAAGTCTCCCTCCCAATGTTTAAAAACTTAAGACACAAAAGTAGTAAGTTTTCTTACTGAATTTTCATACATAACTTTATGTCTATAAATACACACATAGCATGGCCACTTCCATCTCCCTCTCTCCCTGCTTATACTCTTATGTCCCTGGTATTATTCTTTCCAAATTCATGTCACGTGGGTTCTATTACTCCCTCCATCCCTTTCCTTGAAACTTCTCCTCCACCACAGCCCTCTTTGCACCTTTCATGGTTCACCTCACACTCATCTCCACACACTGTTGTCCACATAAAACCAGAAGCCAGGATCTGCATGAGAGCAAACAAGTTGTATTTGTCTTTTTGGCCATTAAGTGATTTGATACACTTTTAATACTCCATTGCGAGGAGAAAACCCATATCCAGTTTCTTCTTCTAAAAGTAGTGCAAGAAGAAATCTATGTACAGTAGATACAGTCATATATTAAAAAAGTCTAATTTTAATATTTATCTCCTTGGTCCTACAGCACACATTATGGGTGGACTTGGACTTCAGTATCACTTTTCTGTTGCTATGATAAAACACCCTGGCCATGGCAACATAAAGAAGGGAAGGTTGATTGTAGGGTTATAGGTCCAGAGATATCCTTATCAGGGTGGGGAGATAATGTGGCAGCAGGCAGCCATGGCTGGGGCAGCAGTTGAGAGCTCATATCTCCAAACCATGAACAAGCAGAGAACAAACCGGGGATGGTGAGAGGCTCTTAAACCTCAAAACTCTCTTCCTGCCATGATGAACTTCCTCCAGCATGGTCACACTTCCTAAGCCTCCACAAACAATGCTCATCAACTGAGAACCAAGTTTTCAAATCCCTGAGATTACAAGGGACATCTCATTTAAACCTGTGTAGGTGATGCTGTTTGGAGCAGCTTCAGAGGTATGGCCAAGATGGAGGATGATTGTGCCTGGTGGTAGTGGGCATAATCTTCCAGTGCCTGAAGGCATCCTAGGTACATTCTGCTGCAATATTTCATCAGAGATTTCATGTTGAATACTAATATTCCAGAACAGTTCCTGGGAAATTGCACAGAAGTAGATCTGCTACCAGCTATGATCATACTCATATATATATACATGAGCCTAAGTTTCTGCAAAGGCTAACATTAGTGAACCAAGCCCTAATATCTCTCTCTCTCTCTCTCTCTCTCTCTCTCTCTCCTTGCTCCCATCCTCCTAGGCATGCTGACTGACTCATATTTTCTCTCCTCAAGCCCTTTCCACCCCAGGTTCTTCTCAAATGCTGTTCTCTGTGAAAGTCCTCCTCCCAGACCTTAAAGGCCATTCTGTACTATATATGGTGTCACCTCCAAATTTTGAGGCAGGGTCTCTCACTGAATCTGAAGCTGCTTTAGCTAGTAGTAAGTTCCAGGGATCTATCTGCCTGCACTCCCCAGTACTGGGGTTATAGGCTTGCACAACCATGTTAGGCTTTTGTGTGAATGCAGTGCATTTAAACTCGTGTCTTTGTGCATGCAGAGCAGATACTCTTCCAGTGAGCCATTTTCCCTGCCCCTTTATCATAATACGATATTTTGAATTCATTTTTTTTCATAGTAAGTCTAGTCCATCTCTTAAAGCACATCTCAATTTGGACTATTGATATAGATTTCTTTTAGCTATATGAATGTGTATAAATGTTTTGCCTGCATGTATGTATGTTCACTACGTATATGCATGGTACCAGCAAGGTGAGAAGAGCGAGCATGTCAGATCCCTGGAACTGAAGTTGCAGACTGTTGTGAGTGGGTCTTAGGACTCTAACCTGGACCCTCTGCCAGAACAACAAGTGTTCTTAACCACTGAACCATCTCCACAGCCCCACTGACTTTTAAATGCTCAAAAGTCACTGTGGTTAAGGGCTACTGCATGAAACAGTGCAGACCTAAAACTGCTATCTACTTCTGCCTTGAAACACCATAACTCTTGTTAGAGTTTGGAGTTATCAGTCTGCTTGTGACTTTGACAAATTCTGCTTTCCTCTTGCTTTTGCATTGTAAAGTCCCAAAGAGCAGCGCTTCATTCTGTTCTGTCAGAGGCATAGAACTCAGTACACGTGTCGATCTTAAATACTGGTACAAGGATTTGAGTGAGAAGCCATGGTAGTTAGCCAATGGACAGTACATGTAGTGTAACACGAATTCTGATTCTAATGAAAGAGACTCAGAGCCAGATATCTGGGAAAGGCTGAAATATCAGAGAGAGGAAACACCACAGTCAAATCTCACCCAGCTGTCTTCCAGCATTCTCAGCTTCACTCCTGGTTGCTTCTAATTGCTGCTGTTTTCCTAAGCTTGCCTTAAATACCCTCTCCACCCAGCTGTATCCCATCCAGGTTAGAATTAAAGGCGTGAGCTACTCTATTTGGTAGTCAGCCTTGAACTCACAGAAACACAGAAAGATCTCTGTCTTTGGAGTTATGGGATTAAAAGTGTAGGTCACCACTCCCTGTCTTTACCTGTGCTGGGATTAAAAGTGTGTGCTGTTGAAGCCCAGCTGTTTTGCCTTATACTCAAAGATCCAGAACTCCCTGATCTATGTGAGTTACCACTGCCATTGAAAGCACAGTTGTTGACTTTGTACTCACAAAGATCCAGAACTCCTAGATTTACCTCTGCCTAGTTTTAGACTGTGGGCTGATCTTTTGATAGTCCAGGTTTTATTAAATATGTACCATATCACCACAATGTGGTTTCTGCTTCTCAGTCTTTCCTCACTTCTGATAGCTTCCAGACTCACACACAATACTGACCACCCAGGGTAGTTTTATCATAAGTAGCCCGTATTGCCTGGACCCCACAGATTTTCCATCATATAGGGTTGACCCTAGAGAAAGTACTCTCCGGTCTTCTTCTGAAGTTACTTTCATGTTGGCAATTCCACTTGTGCAAAGAAAGAAAAAACAATACAAACAACTTTGGGGGATTTTCCTGTCTTTCCCCAATTAAACATTACAAAGGTAGGCTGTCCATTGTTACTAGAATTTTAGCCAATGGCTTGTGGTCAGTTGCAGGCCTTGAAAACTCCCAAGAGGCCTGATTATTTGGGCATTTCCCTCCATCGATACTCTGGAGCAGATGCAGGCTTCTTGCTGCTAATGTCTGTGTGACAGTGGACTGTGGCTATCTGTGCTCATCACCTCGATCTGTAATAGAAAATCCTAGCTACAGCATACTTCCACTGTAGGGTCATAGGGAACAGAACCCAGAGTCCTGATGCACAGCCATGCAGAACACTGAGGTTGTCCTGCTATTCAAACTTCTGTAGTGCAGACATAGAGTCTTGGAGGCAAATTGGTATTATAAGCAGAATGGGAAAAGTAAACAGGCTTCAGAAAGAATTCTAGAGTCCTGTTTGGTGTTTAAGCACATTTGCATATGACTATTCCATGGTGAATAGAATGGGGAGAAGGTGACCTGATTCACCCTCCCCTTCCATACCACCTCTTCCTCCTCCTTCCTGCTTATCTCTGAATTATACTCTAGAACAAGTACATCTTGGGATTAGCTGAAAAAAACCTAATGGACGGATGGTCATATTTAAGATTGGAGTATTTTCAACTTAGAGTTCATTCATTCATTAAAAGACAGGTCTTTGTAGTCCTGCTGTGTGTAAGAATTGGAGAAGAGAACAGAAAGAGAGCCTTTGAGGGGCTTCCATTTCAGCGTGTGACATGCCCACTGAACAGTAGTCATCCAGTTAGTAGTGATGAGTACCTTGAAGGAGAAGTGCCAGGCAGTGGCCCAGATTGAACTGAGCCCTTTCTGTTAAAATCTGTAGAAGAGAGGCTTTAGTGGGTCAAGAGGTTCTGGGATAGTTTTAGATAGTGGGAGAAGCAAATGTCAACCTACTGAGGTAGAGAATAATCTAAAATAATGAAGAGAAGTGTAGTTTCTACGTGGTCTGGCAAGCCATTCAAAGCTTTGACTTTCCCTTGCTTAATGGTAGACCATTATTCTTTCACTTCTTTCTGGAAGTTCCCCCAGCCAACTCATCTGCCTGCAGTATCCCGCTGCGGACACTAGGGGGCAAGGGAACATTCTCCTACATTTCTTTTGGTAAACCACTAACTGGTGGGGGAAAAATGTACATGGACTTTGACCTTCAAGTTGAGTGAAGAATTAGCAAATGAAATCGTACCATGTTTGAAGGTCATTGCCTTTCTAATCTTATTAAAATATTACAAAAAGAAACAAGCATGTCTCTTGATGAGTTTATTGGTATGATTTAATTTACTCTGAAAAAAGCACCACTGACCTGCCTCAGCAAAGCTGTAGTGGCCTCATGATAATTGTGTAGAAATATAAACAGAAAGTATTCCAGGAGATTTTTCAAAGTCTTTAAATCTGGCCCCAGGTTCTAAAAGGGGACACAATATATAGAGAGAAGGGTCTTGAGCATCTTTCCAAGATTGCTTCCATATAGGAATGAGGATTGAAGCAGAGCCAAAGAGAAGGTGTCAGAATCTTAAACATGTGATTGGCCAGTCAGTGCCACCAGCTCTTAACAGGAAGACAGTGACTTCCACTTGAAGTCAGGTGTAACCAGGTCTTTGCTGAACTTCAGGAAGCTGTGTTTCCAACACATGAGAAATAATGATACCTCTAGGGGAAACAGAAAAATAGAGAAGGCTACTCATTACTACAAATTGGCCATGGACTGGGTGGCGTTCACCTCACTCTGATCATGCAGTGGATGCTGCAGATGGCAGTCCCATGCCAGTCACGAGTAAAATCAGATAATCAGCAGATGTCACCAGTGCCAATCTGTTGATGTTTAAAAATGGAACGGGTGAATCAGAAAACTATTTAGGAAAGTAAGGCTGTGCCAGTCATTCTGTTATTAGGAGCCTAGTGTGGACAATATGGCTATGTGTCATTGGGCTACTTCATCATGACCATAAAAAAAGAAAATGGAGGCCTACATCTCTAGCATAACTATGAGAACCAGCTCTATTTGTAAATACCACACTCTGCAGATACCTTTAAAGTCTCAAGCAGTATTTAAAACTAATGACTAAGGCAATGTCTCACGATTATTATTGTCTTTGTCACTGACATCATTAAAAGCAAATGACATAGTTTAAAGTGAGACACGAGCTCCCTTCTCTAGACACACTGATGATGTAATATGAATATGCCCAGACATAAGAAGCACAGAATAAGAACATGGATGTTAGATGACGAGAGAAAATTCTAAGAGGCATAAGAAAGGAGAGTGTAGCTTATAGAACTCTAATACAGCAACAGCAGGACCAACACAGGGAACATTTCCTAAAGGTCACTGCCTTTACACTTTGTAGCAATCCCGTGGTGTTGGGCCTCCCTTTATCACTGTCTTCTCATAGGCTAGGGGGTAGAGCAGACTGGGTAAAATGATACCAGCCATGAAAACAAGCCGGTTCATACTGCCCATTCATTCTGGCCATGTACCTGCCCAGGCTTCTATGAGCATTCTGCATTTTCTTTGGTGAGTTTGCTGCTTATATGGAAATTGAGCACAGTTCATGTCTATGTAACAATAACTTATCCACAAGGTGGCTTAGGATTTTTCCTTATGTTATCGTTTGTTATCAAAAGAAGGCTCTGTTTGAGGCCAATTTTGCATTCGGTTATAATTCCGAGTAATTACTCCTACCTCGTGCTGTGAACCGTGTAAGCTTCTCACGTACAGTAACTGTGTGGGGTACATGTTATTGCCATTTCACACATGAACAAGGCTTAAGAGAAATTAAACAACTTTCAAATAGTAACATGTCTAGGAAGCAATTAAACCAAGCCCCTTGGTCTGTCTGCACCCAAGGAGCTGTGAGATATTCCCACAAAGCTATGTGGCTCAGTTGCTTTCCTGAAAGCAAAGGTGCTTCACTACAGGTGGACTTCACTACCATCTGTCCACAGATGAGATAATTAAGACGGAAAGGAGTTCCATGTGTCCCCACAGCCACACAGATGGCAGCTGAGTCAGCCTGCAATGAAGAAGTCTTTGTCATTTTCAAATTTTCTCTGCGTGGAGTTACCTCGCTAGGAGGTCTCACGGTGTGCTGATTGATGGCGAGTATCATCATGGCAAGTTGACCTTCCCCCAGATAAATGGTTAACTTTCCTGGGCACTGCACATGCTCCCAGGAGTACAGAGTACTTAAAACAACAACTGATTGTATCGGTCATTTAAGCTATCCCCTCATAGAAATGGAGCTCAATTGTGTGAGCTTTTCCCAGGTGTGATGTAGATAAACCTCATACTTGCTCCAAATAGAGCACCAAGAACAGACAAAAGAAATGGCTTCACTAGTCTAGCTTAGTGAAGTAATGAGTTTGATTGGACCTGTTTGTCAAAGCATGGAGGAATGGTTCCTTACAGGAATGACTATACCACCGAAGAAAAGTCCTCCTTCAAGCAACCATTAACTGCCTATAAATCCCCTAGGTAGGAACAGGGCCTCTTAAGTCCCTCTTTACTCTTTATGATGGAATTTTAATGGTCCCAATCTGTGTAGTTCTGTGGTAATAATAGCTTCTCAGAGTCCAAGAGGGCAATGGCCATGTCATGTCCATAGGACAGCATTCCACAACATCAATGAATAGGGCCTGGTACAGAGGAACCAGCAGTTTGAAGTTTGAGGTCTCATTCAATGTCCTTTTGCATGTGAAAGTCTCAAATAGAAATGGACTTGTAAAGGTGACTGGTTTCACTCACTTTAGCCAGGGCAGAGACATCAACAGTTGTAGAATTTCTGAAGTGTAATTGGGATTTGCTTATGGGAGGGCAGATTCTCTGGTCGGTGCTCTTTCCAAAACAATCGATTTCCTCCCCTGGGTGCAATTTCAAAGTAAAGTACAAACTCTCTTCTGTGAATGCCAGTGATCTGAGTTGATAGTCAAGTTTTTTTTTATGTTTTGTTTATTTACTTATTTTATTAGTTTTTCAAGATAAGGGTTTCTCTGTTTAGCCCTGGCTGTCCTGGAACTTGCTCTATAGACCAAGCCTGACTTGAACCAGCTCTACCTGCTTCTGCCTCCCAAATGCTAGGATTTAAAGGCATGCATCACTATGTCTGGCACTCTTTTGATTTTTTTTTTTAAATCCACATTTTTATTTTTGTATAAGGCCACTTTCCTATTAAACAGATCCTAGGAGCATGGAATCAAACCCATTTCATGGTTGTCTAATTTGAGGCTTGCATGCTTGATGGCTAATTAGCAGGCTCTTAGCAGAGAAGAAGATGGTATAATGTCAGTAGTGGGGGAAGCATGTATGTGGGCTGCCCACTCATGCTCCTACCTTTACAGATTCTGGAAAACCACTGGGTATTTTCCTCTTGCTCAGCTCACTAAGCGACTTAGTTTTCTTTTCTTCCTTTCCCAGCTAAGTGATCTTAAAGAGACTTTGATTGGCAGCTTGCTCCAGGCTCCCACACAGCTATGGAGAACTCCCACCCATTCCAAAAATGAGCCTTGTGTTTGATATGCCTTATTTTTCCACTGCTGTCTCATATTTAGATATCTGTCAATTTTTAAAGGACAGTGTCTGTGTTCTTTTCCTTGTATAGTACCTAGCATGATGTCAACTAAAATTACCATAAAGGAAAAATAGCATGATACTGGCCACTAGACAGTATATGAACCAAAATGCACTGTTTTCATTTAAGTGCAATATATGTAGCAGGGGAAATAGAAAGAATGGATGCCATATCTTTTCCCTTAATATTTCTTCTAAAATGAACTGTATCCTATAACCCTCTGGAATCTACTATAAAGGAGACGGGGCTGGTCAGCACTTCAGGCAGTGATGCTCTTTGGACCTGAAGCATTCACCCTGCAGCTGGCTGGGAAACTCCCTGGATAAGAGCCAACTGGTATTTTCTTTTCTTCTCCTTCTTCTTCTTCTTCTTCTTCTTCTTCTTCTTCTTCTTCTTCTTCTTCTTCTTCTTCTTCTCCTTCTTCTTCTGTCAGTGACATGGGTTGATCCAAGTGCCTTGCCTTGCCTTTTTTCCTGCTGTTTGGCAAATTGGCATTTTTTTTTTTTGTCTACCCCCATTCTCCTGGCTCAAGTCTCTCCCACTGTAGAGGGCTTGCTGGCGTTCAAATGGCAGGCCTGGCATGCTACCTCTGGGGAATTGTCTCTGGCTCTGAACCTAGACACTCAAAGTTAGACTTGGTATTTGGGGATCCTGATCTTTGTTCTGATGTTTCCCAATGGCACTCATTTGAATAGAGACAGATGGCTTGTCACTAACACTGGGAGCAGAAGTTCGATTGGCTGAAAGGGCCTGTGTTTAGCCAAGAGTCTGGAGCTGGCTGTTGGGGCTGATTTGCTTCTCAGCGATCTCCTAATGTCCATGGCCTGGAGAGTTCAATTTCGAAGAATAGGTTATGAAGAAATAGCTCCAAATTTCCAGTTTCAGAGAAAGAGGATCAAACGTGAATGTGTATATGGGGGAAAGGGGAAACAGGGTCTTTCATGGCAGCCGATGCAATGCTAATTGCCTGGCAGAAATTTTCTTTCTGAACCACAGCTGCAGGTCTGCGAGGTCCTGTTATGGCTGCTGACAGGCTCGCCCAAGTTCATCCCACAAGTGGCAAAATTATACTTGAGTGTCAGAACTGAGTGGCACTCCCAGCAGCATTTCTGTCTCTTTAAAAAACATAAATGCTTGTGATAGGACAAACTTGTGGTCCCAGGACTCAGAATGCTGAGACAAGTAGACCCTGAGTCCAAGGCCAGCCAAGGCTACATAGTAAGACCCTGTCTGGAGACACCAAGAACTGGAGATGTTAGCTCACCTAACTTCTAGCTCTTTAGATTTATACCCAAACTCAGTATTGATATATAGCAGTTTTTTTTCTTGATATGATAATTCTTATATTTTATGTGACTAGGTTTTGTCCCTCAGATTATTGGCCCTTTGTAAGTCTAATGTTCTCATTCTTGTAAACAAGAAGAGCTCTATAGATAAATTTCAGTTAGTATCACAGTAAGGTGCCTTTGGTGACTTGTAGGTAGTCCGGACCTACCTTATACTTTCTTTAAATTTTCTACTTTGTAAAATTAGTGAGCCATTGTCCAGCCATTGTGAAAAGACATACTGTGCAATTAGTAACACAACATCTTTATTCCATTTTATACATCCAAAATAATATTGTTAGGCAAGTAGTCTTTCATTTCAATTTTCAGGCTTATACAAGTCTATTCAAACATCTCTATGTGTTTGTATGTATGTGCGTATATACATGCAGAGAATATTGTTCTTTATTTTTTAAAGAAAAAAATTACATTAACTTCTGTAGGCAATACTCTGTAACCTTGTTAGTTTTTCTTTTATTTTTAATTAACTATCTTCTTGAGTCAGTATGAGCCTACTCACTCTTTCCATTGGGTATATAAGTATGTCACAGTTGACCCAGCCATCCCCATATCAGGAGATATTCAAGTTTCCCACTAACTTTTAGCTTCCCATTGATCTATATATTGCTTGTATATCTGCTCATACTTTTGTAATTGGAGATTGGTCAAGTCCAAATTAAGGTCACCTACTATCTGGCACATTCCTTCAAAACTCTATAGAATTGTTTTTCTATAATTTAAAATTAATATATTAAGGGATTTCCTTGTATTCTCTTACTAAGGCTAGAATATATCTTTTCTGGCTACTGATGTCTCTCAAATAATGCTTGGTGTAGTGACAATGTGTAATTTTTACTTGGCAACAGAATTTGTAACTTGGCTAGGTAACTTAAAAGACTCAAGTGTTGTGTGTGTGGGGGGAGTCCAAACATGCATACATTGCTGTGTACAATTTCTAACCCTAATGTACTGCAACAAGAAAACTTGAGGCTGTTGTGTTGTTGTTGTTTAGCTCACCTTTTTGAGGTTGTTAATCAGTCATAGTGTAAGCTCCATAAGGCAGGAGTGACTCAGAGTGTCCCTGCTAGGTAGCCAGTGACTGCATCAGTACCAGCTGGATTAATGAAGATGTACTCTTACGTTCATACCTTGCATTTCTTTGGTCAGAAGAAAGTTAGGTTCTCACTTAGGCTGTAGTTTTCCTTTTCCAAATGACATCAGATAACTTGGACAGTGTTTGACTCCAGGGCCTAATTAACGCCCAGACATCTTCCTCTGGGGACTGAGGGCAATGAGCTAAGAACAGAGGCTCAGACTCACACACAAGCTGTGAAAAGAACTTCCAGGACATCCTAGACGGGGGAAATCACCTGAAGCCAAAGCTTTCAAGATGGTCTATACCCAGATCCCACAAATCCATGCCTTGGTTGGCTAAATGCATCACAATACAGTAGAGACTATGCTGCCATAAGAAATGATGATGGAGAAAAACACCGGAGAATGAGTTGACCTTGGGTGCAAGACAGGCTGTGATTCTGTTTCAAGTTCACAAAAAAATATCGACTTGTATATGCCCAGAAGTAGAAAGATACATAAGAAATATTTAGTAGTGTTTTTGTAGGAAGTGAGTGGTTGCACCTGTGGGTGCTTTTATTTTAATTGGCTTATTTATTTATTTATTTATTTATTTATTTTTATTTATTTATTGATTGATTGATTGTGGTATTCAGAATTAAACCAAGGACCTATAATGCTTAACAACCTCTATACCACTGAGCTATTTCCTCAGCCACTTGATCATGAGTAGAATATTTAATCTTCTTTTTACCTTTTAGTTTTCTATCTGGGATATTTTTTAGGAGCAAAACTGAGCAGGTGGAAGCATTTGCCACAGAAGCCACTGTCAAATGACCTGGGTTCAGGTTCTGGAACCCACAAGGGACAGAGACCTGACTCCTAAAAGAAGTTTCCCTCTGTTCTACACACACACACACACACACACACACACACACACACACACAAGACAGAGACAGAAAGAGATAATAAATTTCTGGGACTATGAACATTATTTCTCTGAACTGTTTTCATTGTATCAATTCATAGCAGTTTTTTTCTTATAGTGAAAACTCCTTTACAATTTTACAACATCTCACTTGAAAATGTTTTTGCTAAGAGAAGACAATACATGTTCCCCAAACCAGAGCAGTAGCAAGCTAAGAATCATTCTAAACAAATTGGAAAAATAAGTCTCCTATACCTATTCATTAAAGAGTTTATTATTGTGATTACCTAACTATCAAGTGGACGAGTTCTGTTTCTGACCATGGTAAAGAAGGCTGCCTTGTGAATCTGACAGGTTTTATAGAGAAGTCTCTTCCTTTGCTTAGCACTTTTCCTTAGCTGTGCGTTTCATAAAGGTTCGATTAAGGACAGACAACAGAGAACCACATTAATGACAGAAAGCATAGACCTTTCCCACGGGATCCTAGACTTTCACTTGTTGGACTGCCTCGAGGTCTGGAGCACCCACTGTATGCAAATGTGACTAAACCATCATTCTTTAAGCTCCTGATCATCATGACCCCAGAAACATGACATCTTGGAAACTTCTGCGTTTCGTAAAGTATCAGATGGGCCCCAGATAGTGACACGTCCTGGGAAATAACAAGAATGCAGCTGGTAAGTAACTGTGGGCATTTGTAGCTCTTGCCCAAGGACCATGTGCAATTAGTGACTTAAAGGAAACCCATGACCCTCATATGATCTTAGCACATGGTTAAAGCCCAGTCTTGGCACATAAAACTCCCCCAGTGTGTGTTAGATGAATAAGTTTGCACTGTAGATATTCTGTTACAGGATCCCACTGCAAATGCATAATTCTTATCAGTCTCCTCTGGCCTATTTATTTCATACAGATTTGCTGCATGAAATTGAGCCATCTCTTCAGGCAATTACGGTAAAGTTCTAAAGATAGGTCTCATTTCTTATCTCTTGGAAGATGCCTAGGAATTTTTAATCTCTTAAATTCTTATTTCCTTAAGTCTTTTAATAGCTAAAAACAAACCCACAAGTCAACATGAAGCACACACAAAGGATCTTGCAGTTAAACAATCTGCCAACAGCATAATTCTTGTAAAAAGGTGCACACACAAGGGGCTGCGGTGGAGAGAAAGCCATTAACGGGAATCCAGACATGAACAGCAAAACTCTAGAGCTCAATAACTTGCCATTTTATTGGGGAGGTTTTATGATGTCTGAACTTCCAAAAATAATCCTTTTTGTCCCCTTTTCTTCCTGCTCAGTGTTTTAAGGCAATGAGTGAGCAGAGCCGGACCCAGAGAAAGAGGGGAAGGGGGGAAGTAGATGGGATCTGTTATTAAACACCTATTTTGCGCCAGGCATTTTACGAGTATTTCTTTTACTCTGCTAAATGTCTGCCAAGTAGATATGAATGCCACTTTGTGGATCAGGTGATGTAGTCAGCAAGGGTAAGGGACTCGCATGAACTGGTAAGCAGATGGATGTCCATGCCTGATCAGCACTGGGGCCTTTCTGTTGTAAGAGTCCGAAGGTTTTGGCTGAGCCTGTCGGTAATGCAGAAATTGAAGCAGTCTGGGCAGTTTTCTGCTCAGAAGACTTGGTGACTTGGAAAGCCAAGGTTAATCATCATTTAACCCACAGAACAGTCTTTTTCTGGCCTCTACCTACTTGGCTGTGGCCTCTGGTTTTGAGCAAGTGAACCCTGGAGCTTAAGCAATACAAAGGCTGTGCTGTCTGAGGCTGCCCCTGCTGACTCAATCCTTGTCTGGGTTAGCGTCTTTCTTTACTTCTTCCTCTTTTGGTTTCAGGTCCCAGCCCCACCGACTGTGTCCTTTGCACAAAGAACAGATGGCCCTTCCACGCTTGCAGAGTGCACAACATTTATAGCAAGTCAGCTCATGATGTACAGTACATTTTTTTTTCATTGCTCCAGAGGTCTGTGGGAACTTGAGCTTTGTACATAAAGGTGAAAGATCTTTCTGGCAGGAGCTGGGAAAGCTCTGGACATTTCCTTTATCCTGCTTTCCATTTTATTTGTATTCATTACCAGTGTTTCAGATTTAAATAACATTTAAATTTAAATTATTTTTTATTTAAGCTATATGCTATTTAACACTGTTCCTATGGTACAAAACTAATTTTAATGAGGTGATGTCAGTAGTCCACTAGGACTAGTCATCCTTTTGAAAATGTTTTAGCAACTTTAACTTTCCTATTATGTATTCTGGAAGCCAAGATGATGCCACTGGAAAATTCATTTGGCATCTATAAAAAGTCTGTCTTGCTTTCTTTCTTTTCTTAAAAATTAGGGTCTTACTATGTATCCCCAGCTGTACTAGAACTTGTTATGTAGACCAAGCTGGTCTTGAACTCACAGAAATCCACCTGCCTCTGCCTCCTGAGTGCTAAGATTTAAAGGTGAGCCACTATGCCACTATGCTTGGCAAATGAATCTTCCCAATCTTGGTTTTCAGGTATCACAGAAAGAAGAAATGAAAGGCCCCTGAATGATGGGCTCATTTCTGTCATCTCCCTAACATTCATTCAGACCAACTCTCTGCCTTGGGACCTGTCCATTCAGGCGGATAAAGCAGAGAGTCATATGTTTTTATCATATCCATAGTCAGCAGATACATATTTGATACTGTGTAACATAAGCTATTATAATTCTCACATTCCTTAATAAAATCAAGTATTTTTCTCATTAGTAAATACTTTCCTGAAGCATAATTTTTGTATGTTATATGCCATTTTTAGTTTCAGGTCTTAGCTCCACTGCTTTCTGTGTCCTTTGCACATAGAACAGGTGGCCTTCCACATTTACACAGTGCACAATATTTATATAAGTCGGCTCATGATGTACAGTACATTTTTTTATTGCTCCAAGATGTAACATGACTTACTTAGTATTCCCCTATAGTTGGAAGTTTAAATTATTTGCAGTTTGTTCTTTACTATATAAAAAAAAATGCTCAGTGTATCTCAGATATGAACTTTTAGATGTAGTCACTCTGATTATAAACTTCTAACACTAAAATGTTATGGAGTAAAATGTCTACGTATTTTAAAGCGTTTTGGAAAAGTATTACTGTGTTTGCTTTCTACGACTGTTCATTCCTGGTTTTTTTTTTTTTTGTTTTTTTTTTTTTGTGTGTGTTTAGCTGGTACCAGCCTTCCATTCTAGCTCATGATTTGTCCTTCTTTGGGAGGAGGAAACATACTGTGTCTCCCTTTACTCTGCTTGTCAACACCTGCATCTGCCTCACAACCAGCATGGCTGGGGCTGTAATGAAAGTGTGGCTTACACTGAACATGCGGAATACTGACAGTCAGATGATTGCAGATGGGTCAGATTAACCAAGGATGGCTCTTTGTTAAGCTTAACAACATGCTAGAGCGATGCTTTGTAGATAAGTTTTCTCATATGGTTAATTTTCTCTTTCATGTTTAGAGTTAATTTATACTTTCCTCTTACAAGACTGATTAAACAAGACATGTGGAGACAGATTTTATGTAAGTACTTTGTATTCATTAGAAATAGCTTTGAATTTGTTTGTCTATTTAAGATAAACAACTACATGGACCTTATATTCCATCTACCACTGGGATGCCTGCACATTTAAATATAATAACAATTCATTTTTTCTTGTAGATTTTTGTCTCCTCTTTATTTCTTGCCCAGGTCAAGATATTCAGATGTTAACTGTACTGATAATATAGAAGCAAATGTTCTAGATATTGGATTATTATAACAGGACTTTGACATTGCACTAAGAAAATGCGTCACTCTGTTTGGTGTATACACAATGTCCTGAACAGTTATTATGAGTAATTAATTTTTCTATGCTGACATAGAAATTTTATTGACTCTTAGAAAACTAGTTTCAACTAGCTTATAGACCGACCACAGAGAACATGGCAAATGAAAATAAAATCAAGTCACTAATCCTTAGAGGTCAATTTTTTTAAAGTCATCTCTGTGTAGTTAAACTATCTCCTTGATTCCTGAAGAAGTGATGTTAATATATATGAGAATTCTGTTCACTTAAACAGTCAATTTTATCATTCTATATTTGCTACAGCCTGCTCACGCATTGTAGTTTCTGCTTTTAGCAACCCTTCATGGAGCTTTGTGTAATAGGCCTAGCTTGGAACTCCCTCACTTTCAGAGCTACCCACAGGGATCCAGTGGTTGGAGTCTAGCGTAGGCTTGTCTGTGCCTCAGTTCATCTGCAACCATGCTTGCAGTGAATATGTAATTGTTTGAAGTATAATAACGGTAAGCACTTCAATTTTTCAAGTATTTGCCCCCCCCCCCGTGTTACACTTTGGATTTACTCTCCTTTGTAGGACTCGTGACTATGGTGATATATTGTATATGTAATAAAATTAGTCTGGAATATCCGAGGACACAGTCCTGCAGACCTTTTCACTAGTAGCACTTTTGGTCTAGAGATGCTATAGCTCAAAATGGAGATGTTCAAAGTCAGGTGTTTGAAGTTTTTTGTTTGTTTTAACGTTAGACCTATGTCCTATCCCTCTGAAAGATACTATCTTCTTATGCATCTGTTTGTTCTGTTGTTAGACAGACTCAGTGACAGAAGCCTTGGGGGAAAAAAGGAACGGGAGAGTTACCCAGTTGAGTGCTTCTGGAAATTTCCTTGCCGAGAATAATCAGCCTTTGTCAGGACCACTGACTCTCCACCTGTCCAACCACCTTTGAAGAAATAAAGCCTTAAGACATGCAAATTTTCCTTTCATTCCACATGAATTTTTTTTTTAGCAACTCCTGAGATATAATGAATAGAAAAATTGATAGGAAATGCACAGATTAAACACAGAACACACATAATCATCCTGTGTGTGCTCTTTACACACAGAGAATACATTGTCTAGGGCGACACAGATAAGTGGGCAGGGACACTGGAGGAAAGTGGTCTGCTTTGAAATTCAGATACCCTAAAAGTCAGCTCAAAGTAGAAAGCCATGTTGGGGATGATGATGCAACCCAGGAGACTGAACAATAGAGGAACATAGGAGGAGACAGAAGAGCTGCTTTCATAAATTCCTGGTGTGCCTTGAAGTTCTGGGCCAAGTCCTCACTTTTGAATGTTTTTAAATTGTTTGATGAAGAATGCCAAAAATGATTGTGAAGTTAAATATTTAATTTTAGTCATAAAGTCTTTGTGACCACTTGTTTCAAACAAGTGCTGTTTTAGATATATAGTGTTTCCTGGAGAAGGTGGATGGGTTGTAACATCTACCTTTCAATTTTCCCCAAGATAATAATGCTCATTTGCATATAATCTCCCATTTGAGGTCATTACTATTATAGGATCTTATTTTCAAATGAGGAAACTGAGGCCCAACTTGTTCACTACCAGTGAAATAATATAGTCAGGACTCATATCCTTGGGGTTTACTGCTGACATCCAGGTATTTAAATGCCAACTATCTAACACAATGCTAAGCAAGTAGTGAAGATGTTAATTGTTCACTGAATAAGA
This sequence comes from Sigmodon hispidus, assembly GCA_004025045.1. Classification (NCBI taxonomy): domain Eukaryota; kingdom Metazoa; phylum Chordata; class Mammalia; order Rodentia; family Cricetidae; genus Sigmodon; species Sigmodon hispidus. Next base: position 117,139 of record PVIH01003473.1, read on the forward strand.
AGCTGTGTTCAAGGTCATAGAAGTAAACAGCACTGCAACTGAGGCTTCACAAACTGGCCAGTCTTCAGTAGTGTTCCAGTGACATCATAAAACTAAAGAAGTAAACAAGGAAGTTGCTTAAGGTGAGGCCTGTGGCTCTGTGAAGTTCTTTAAGGACATTTGAGACTCAAGTGCATCGTCTCCTCTAGAGATGGGCAGAGAATCAAAAAGTTTCCTCTTGGAAAATTCCTTCAGGTTTCATGAAGGGTTTCCATTGTCAGAGAGGATGGCTTGTTCATCCTTCTCTCCTGAGTCTGTACTTACGGATTTGAAGTGACCTTGACTTTGACTCTTGGCATATGCAGAGAAAGGCTGCAACTGCTCATCACTGAAGTGGCTCAGATCTTTCCCACACATTAATCTGCCACTTTAAACACACCCACTCAGAGCTCTGGTGCTGTTCCCTTGTAACAACATGTACAGAGTCAAAGTTTGGTGGCCTTAGTTTGCCTTCTTCTGCATGGTGTTTTTAGTCTCCCAAAGTAACATCATTTGTTTTTGCATTCATCAGTAAGGCTGCAATTGGATCAGATCATCTGCCATATTTATGAAATTTGTTCTTTCGTTATGTGCTCCCACCTCTTGCCCAGAACAGAGGGCACGTAAGTGATTTACTGCAAGTATCATTTATCCACCAGTGACTTCCTCACCCTAGTCATTGCCTTTTCTGATGTAAGCTACCTTTAAGGGTTGACACTCCTTAATACTAAAGTGTTGGCATCTTGAACCATTGACCTGAGTCTTTGGGCTTCTTCCTTGTAAGAGCTATGCCATGTGTAAACAAAATTAACTATCAGCTTCCCTCAATGAGTTGTGCATATTTAGGATATATGACCAGTAGTGATATTGCTGGATCCTTGGGGAGATTGATTCCCAGTTTTCTGAGAAACCACCATACTGCATTCCAGAGTGGCTGAACAAACTTACATTCCCACCAACAATGGAGGAATATTCCCCTTGCTCTGCAACCTGTCCAGCATAGGCTGTCATCTGTGTCTTTTATCTTAGCCAATCTGACAGGTGTTAGGTGGTATCTCAAAGTTGTTTTGATTTGCATTTCTCTGATAGCTAAAGATGTTAAGCACTTTTTCAAGTGCCTTTCAGCCATTTGTAATTCTTCTGCTTGGACACTCTAACCTTTTTCTTGAATATCACTCCTCTTTCCCCATTTCATCACAGGACTACTAGCACCTACTCATATGAATAACACTTCTTCCAGGAAGTTCTCCTTTAAACGCCTGTACAGGATCAGATGCCCCAGAATGTATCTGTAGCTCTCACACTGGCTCTTCTCAGAGCAAAGGTTAGCTGCACTGTCTATGTATTTACTTCCTGCAACCATCATTAGGTGGGAAGCATGATCATCCTTTTATTCTTTGTTGACCAGGGGACTGAAGATAAAGCATCTCATATATTTCACTAAAACAGGTGTAGAATTATATATTACCACAACATCAACAATACATAAATAATTGCATTGTTTAGATTAAAACCAATCATTTCACCATACTACCTGATCATAGCTTTTATGTTGTATACAATTTTATGCAACATTTTATTATGTAAAGAAAAAAGAGATTGGGTATTAAAACATGCATATAGTGAGATTGCCCTACCCAGGCACCTTCATGCATAGCTCATTTGATCTAATCTCCGGTATTCAAAAGGTATTGTCTCAGGCCCCTTTTTATCAACATGTTTAACAAGTTTAGGGCAGAGCTGTCCAAGTACCTGATCACTATGTATAAGCAAACCAGCAATGTGGATCAAAAAATAGAAACATTTTTTTCTTTAAGAAATGTTTTAAACTTGGTTACTTACATGTTAACTTCTCTACCTAACAGTATCGGTGTTGCTTTATGACCTTTGAAAAGTTATCATTTAGTTAGAGGCTAAATATTGTGGTTCTTTCAAAAACATATCTGTGTGGTGGTGTGAGGAGATGGAACCTTTGGGAAGTGCTCAGGTTTAGATCATAGGATGCTGCTTCCATGGCTGGGTCAATTGCCTTAAATAGAAAAGGGATTTTCTATATCACATAGCCATCAAAGAAAGACTATTTGTGCACACAGTTTGAAGACCATTGTTTACAGGTCAGAAAGGAATTGGTCACCGGAACCTGGCTGTGCCAGCACTCTGGTATTAGATTTCCAGCCACAGAACTTTGAGAAATGAGTATCTTCTGCATAAGTGCCATTATTTTGTTATTATAGTGTGCTGGTTAGTTGTTTTTGTTCTGTTTTATTTTGTTTTTCAACTAGACCCTCCTGAGAAGATGAACTTTCAATTGGAAACTTGTCTCTATCTGTCTGGCCTGTGAGCATGCCCATAGAGCATTTTCTTGATTAGTGATTGGAGGGCCCAGTCCACTGTGGCCCTGGAACCCTTGCATACATGGTTCTGGTTTGTATAAAAAAAGCACAGTGAGAAAACTAGAAAAACAAGCCAATAAGCAGCAGTCCTGTGTGATTTCTGCTTCAGGCTCCTGCCTTGAGGTCCTGCTGTGGCTTCACTTAGTAATAGACTGTGATGTGCAAGTGTAAGACAAGTAAACCTTTTCTTCCTCACGTTGCTTTTGGTCTCCGCTTGTTATCATAGCAACAGAAAGGGAAACTATAACAAGCCTGAACCATCAAGGCCTAGATCATCTGTTCCTCAAAGTGCTAAAATTTTCCAAGGTGTCTTCCAATTTTTCAAAAAAAAAAAAAAAATGCAGCTAGTGAGAATCATGTAGATATTGAAGACACCCACAGTATCCTGGGGAGATTTCATGCACTTGACTATTCTGTTATTTATCATGTTTGCCCTCATTTGTAATTGCCTTGTGTAGCAACAGGTCAGTGAGTGCAGTGTTGAAATGTTTGAGAAGTTTCTACAAGGCTTACATTTAAGAGTATGTGCTAAGCCTGGTGACTCAAGCAAGGTTGTAATCCTATCCTTTAGCAGTAAATGCAGGCCAGTGAATTGAGGGGAGCCTAGACTATATAGTGATACTCGGTCTAACCTCTCTCTTTTCCTCTTTTTGCAAGAACGAATGCGCACGTGTACACACAGACACACACACCACAAACAGGAACACAGACACTCAACATAGATACATGTGCATATATAAAATTATGTAACATATACAAACTCTTAGAAAACTAATTTTAACATGAATTAATAAAATTATGTCAATACTATACATTACCTAGGTTAATAAATTATAAAAGAAATGTAATGAAGTTTACTTCTTGTGCACTTTTCATACTTTGATTCTACCACTACCAAGAAAACATATGCTTTCAAGCAGTCTTGGAACATTTACACTTAGTATTCTGGAATTTATAGCCCACTGATAGTCCAAAGGAGCTCAGGAGAGATTTAAAGTATAATCTAAATTTGGTTCAAGTTTTATAACTGAAAATGAAAATGTAATTCGAAGCCAAGTATTGATCTCCTCCTTTAAAAATGAAAACCAGAGGCAGCCATCTTCAGCTACAGAGGCAGCCATCTTCAGCTACAGAGGCAGCCATCTTTAGCTCCTTCTCCTCAGATTGTGATTTGTAACCCTGGAAGGTAAAAGCATCAGGGCTGCTTGCGTAACTCAGTGTATGAAATTATTGTGTCTCAGATATTACTTACACCAGGGCCCTCAAAACTGAAGGTGGTGTACTATTAATTAGCTAGAATATTATTGTTGCTGTATCTATCAGAAGGCACTGGGTAAAGGGATGCTTCTCCAAGTCCATTGACCTTATACAGCAAACATTCATTTGTTCTTTCTTTCTTTCTTTCTTTCTTTCTTTCTTTCTTTCTTTCTTCCTTTATATTTATTATTTGGTGATTTTACATCATGTACTCCATCAAACTCAGTTATCAGAGTTCTATTTATACTCACTCTTATGATCTTCCCATTTACAAAAAAATGCAAACATTCATTTCTTTCCTGTGTTTGCGTCTGGGCAGCAAGCTCTGCACAATCTCTCAGGTCCCCAGAGTCAAAAGGAAAAAAAGAAAGCTTGATCAAGGATGTGCTAGCTTCTACCACTGACATACACATGTTCTGTCTCTTCCATTTATTTCGTCAAAGGCAAGAAAAAAGACCATACTTTAGCTTAATAGTAAAGAGGTATGCAAACTGAATTCTATGATGTGTCCAGAAGAACAACAGAGCTATTTATTTGCAAACAGTTCTGATGACTTAACTCAAAATTTGGCTGCCATGTGCTCTTGAGAACCCACACCCCATAGTTGTCCATGTTTCTGATGTGTGTGCGCACACGCATGTGCGTGTATGCATGTGTGTGTGTTTATATGCAAACAAATGGCATTACAGCAATCACAGAAAGTGAGAATTATATTAATTAGAACACAGTTATCTCAATTAGAAATTTGAAGACATAACTTCAAAAGATATTACATTATAAACTTTGATAATAAAGTCTCATCCTATCAAATATTAGGAGATAATTCTGAGACCCTGGAGCCTTGCTGCGGAGCATTGGGGACACAGTGGGTAGCAGGTTGATGTGGAGTCCTGTAGAGCTTTAGCACTGGCTAGGCAAAAACTGTAGTAATGAGAAGAGAATGTGAGATCTCCAGGACGACCAGAAAATCTTGATCCAAGGAAGCAGAAACTCTGCAGATGTAAGACAGAGTTAGCTGCATCAGATGTGGCAGAACAATTTAGAGAGATGGGTGCTAAGAGGTCTTTGAAGTAGGCACTGGTGATGCCAATGGTCTTTAGCATTATATCCACTAAACATCTCAGTGTGCCTCAAGTTCAAAGTCACAGTTCTGCTTATCATCCTCTCCCAAGATACTCATCCTCTGCTTTTTCTATTTTAATTTTTGGCATCCAGCCAACAAAGCTAGAAAGCTGAGAATAATTGCATGCTCCTAGAACACCCACATCCTCTCAACCTCATGCAGATTTCTGTTCCTACATATCTCTAGGATCCTTCTTAGCTATCCATCTGTACCTCATAGCTATTCAGTCCCTTGCCACCACTGCCTGTTTATCTATGATCTCCTAACTGGTCACCTGGCCTCTGGTCTTCTATAAAGTCCATATATGTCAAATACTTATGACTGCATAATAAGTAATTGTGAAAATATGCAAATTAAACCAATAATAAGTGCTTACAGCTGCTTCCTTTTCCTTTGGGCCAAGGAATGCAGGGGACACTTGGTTATATGTTTATATCATAGTCTGTAACATTGCTTACACCAAAGGGACCTTTTTGGGTTTCCCTTTCAAAGTGATGCTGTCACTTGGCTTGTGTACTGGTGTGCACTAATGCACAGAGGTCCCCATTCTTCCCTGATGGTCTTTTCCACAAAGTGGCTTACGTGAAACCAGCCAGGGTGGCACATGCACACCTTTAATCTCAGCAGGTAGAAGTCAGTCAGGCGAATCTCTGTGACTTTGAAGTTAGCCTGGTCTATGTATTGAGATCCAGAGCTACATGGTGAGACGCTGTCTCCCCATCTCTGCCCCCAAACAATACTAAAATAAACAAAAAAAAATTTTCAATACAGAATGGGCTTATATGATCTCATGGCCCAGTAGCTTAATTCCTATGAAGACAGTAATCTAAGTTGCCATATACTAATTTTGAGAGTCACCTATTAGTATCTAGAGAGCACTGTGTTGATTATGCAGTCTGCTGAAGAGAAGGTACCGCGTAAGTCATGCATAGTGAAAGGCCAATGCCATCTGGAATTATATCCGCTTGGTCCCTTCCTTATACATTGACCTGACTGTTTAAAGGGATACAGTGACTATATGATTAGGATAGAAAGATGGAGAATGTGAAAGTATGGCACTGTTACAGAAAATGCTGGGAGAAGAGGCAGTAGATTGTCCTGTATGGCAGAAAGACCTGCTAAATGACACCAGGGGTCAGCTAAAGATCTCTAAACATTCTAGATGTCTAATCAAAGTGCAGAGTTTGGGTGTGATGCAATGCTGAAATTTTATTTCTATTTTTCAGACTCATTGTCACTGTATAGCCCAGGTTGGGATGCTGGGTTTGGGTATTACAGGCATGCACCACCATGTTTGACTTAGTATTAGAACTTTAACAATAACACACAATTTATGTGTAGGCGAGCCTGGCTGGGAGCTTGTTTGCTGGGCACATGTTCAAGTCACAAACAATTCCTCAGTAGAAATTAAGTGACTTTTGGGAAGAAACTCATTATCAAGAGAAAATGGAGAAACAGGGAACCTACCATTAACATAAAATTTTCTGCTCAAGCCCTTTTAAAGGGATACAATGAAGCGACAGCTAGGTCCTGAACTTCCAGTATTAAGAGAGGGAAACTTGTTTCTGATCTCAGAGGGTCCTAGAAGGTTAGGGAACCAAAGAGAGTTTAAATTAACGGTTAAGGAGTGTGGGCTCAAATCTGAATATGGCTTATCTTCCAGGTAATGATAGTATACTAATATTTGTTTCTTAATCTTGATAAGTGAGAGTTGTCTAAAATTTTACAGTTAGAGGCAGCTGGCTAAAAGTTACACTGTGACATCTGTCTCTGAAAATTTCTCAGCTATCATTTTACAATAAAAAGTTAGGGGCTGGGGATGTAGCTTAGCTATATGCAAAGCCTTGTGTTCAACCCTCAGTACTACAAAGATCAATTAATCAAATAGTGATTACAAAAAAAGAGAAAACATAATGTCAGGGGCTCTGAGTATACATGATGGGGCTAAGTGGAAATGATTTTCCTAAGTGTTCAGCAGACAGAGACATGTCATCCAAATTTCTGTGGAAGAGAGGCACAGGAAACTGGCTCAGTGACCTTCACAGAATGTGGTACCCAGGGTACCTGAGGATAACTTCTTTCTGCCTCTCTGGGTGACTGCCAAGTCTCCAGCTCCTGAAGCTATCCGTACTGGGTGCAAATAGTTGTTCATTGGCTTGATGAATAAAAGCAATCATAGGAGATGGTGTACAGAATCTTCTGCTATTTATCTACTTGTTCACATTTTCCTCTATTTTCCAGGAAGTCAAATTGTCCCATCATGGCCTTTACTCACTCCAGAAAGGTAAATAAATGACTATGAATGACTTCTCAATATTTAGAGAAAGAATTGAGAAGAATTCATACAGGGAATTAAATTTTGCACAGGAAGTAAAAGTTATGCCTTCATTTTTATAAGGCTCCAGTATTCTTCATAAGTTCCCTAATAAAACTCTTATTTCCCATTTAAAGGAGAAGCTATACAACTCTGTTCAGAAATCTCTTCTCCAAACCCCCTCCTTACTCTGTAATGAGGAATGAAGGTAGTCACAACTGCCATTTATGGAGTTCTTGAATACCCTGGCTACAGTAAACAACTGGCTATGTTATTTTATTCACTCCCCGCCCCCAGCTTCCTCTACAGTTATTAGCTCTGTTTTACAAGTCAAGAAAATGAGACTCTTAAAACATATGCATTTTGTGGTTGTGGCCGAAATGTTGAGGAGCCAAGGTTTGAATGAGGCCTGATTCCCAAGTCTTCACTCTTAAGATGTTTTTCAACCAAGGTGCAATTTGTATACAATGTGACTCACTGTCTTCATGCACAGTTCTGTGATTTTTGGATAGTGCTTACAGTAGGGTATTCATCATGACAATCCAGATGTGAGATCATTCTGAGGCCCCAAATTTCATGGTCCTTTGTGCTCAGCCCCTGACAACATCTGTTCATCTTTCTTGGCCCAAATATGACATAAAAATCATATGTATGTGTGTGTGTGTGTGTGTGTGCAGTCTGTCTTATTTCAGTCTTATAGAGCATCTGGGAGCTTCATCCATAGCATAGTGTCCATCAGCAATTCTTTTTCACCCTCTGCAGCAGTCCATTGTGCCCTGTGTCACAGACTATGGTGACATTCACTAAGTTTCAAGCTTCCAACAGAGCTACTACTGCTGATGTTGTTGCTGCTGCTGGTGGTGATGGTGGAGGTGGTGACTCTGTGTGTGTGTGTGTGTGTGTGTGTGTGTGTGTGTGTGTGTGTGTGTGATGAGCTGCAGAGTCCATTCAAGTCAAGATAGCTAACACTGGAGAATCAAGTGGTGGTGAATCTCTAGGGAAACAAGGAGCAGAGACCACAGTGGTCCTGAGCACAGTGGAGACTAGCGCTGGAGCTCTGTTGGGTTAGAGCTAACTCTAGACACCCATTGACTTTGTGGACCTGATCTTATTCATTTCCCATACCTGGTCTGATCACCTCTCTGGATGATTACTCTCTCATTGACTAGCATCATCCTCTGGTCATTTTGTTTATGGTATCACTCCACAAGTCAGAGGTTGTTACCAGCTATCTTAGTTGGGGTTTCTATTCCTATGATGAAACACCATGACCCAAAAGCAAGTTGGGGAGGAAAGAATTTATTTGGCCTTAAAGTACACATTCTTATCCATCATTGCAGGGACTCAAGATAGGAACCCAAACAGAGCTGATGCAGAGGCCGTGGAGGGGTGCTGCTTACTGGATTGCTCAACATGACTTGCTCAGACTGCTTTCTTATAGAACCCTGGACTACCAGACCAGGGATAGCACCACCCGCAGTGGTGTGAGCCCTCCCACATCAATGAGTAATTAAAACAATACCCACAACTAGATATTACAGAGGCATTTTCTTAACTGAAGTTTCCTCCTCTCCAATGACATTAGCCCATGACAAGTTGACATAGAACTATCCAGAAAATGAACCTATAATGAGTTTCATTTTATCCATAGGTTCTTAAAGCCACAAGGACTAAGAGTAGATGATGCAGAGCTTTTGGCCACAGGGCTGGAGAGATGATTCAGTCAATGAAGTATTTTCCATACAAGGATGAAGGCCTGTGTTTGGATCAGCTAGACAGGGAGGTAGGGATCTACAGTCTCACTGCTAGGGAGATAGAGACAGAGTGATTCTTGAAGCTTTCAGGCCAGTCTAGCTAAGTATGATCTGAGTTTAGGTAAGAGGCCCTCTTTCCAAGGAAAAAAAAGGTGGATAGAAAGATGTCTCAGGACTTAAACGTATGAGGTCTTACTTAGGCTCCTTTTACCCACTCAACCATTTTTTTTTTCTTAAGGTCACTTTCTTTGTTTTTGTCTGCTAAAGCTCTGTTACTCTTTAAACAAATCAAAAATGAAGTGGAAAGCAACAGAGGAAGAGGAAGGCACCTCTGGTCTCCACACACAGGTAAGCATACACGTGTACAGACACATGTGAGTACTTGCACACAGCATAAAGACATAGCAACAACAAAGAGCCAATGTCCAGTTAATACAAGCTTGTCTAGTTCACTGTGCCTCAGTTTTTCCTTGCAAGTAAATACATCATCCCATGAGTCAAAGAGACAGTGTCTTCATGGGCAATAGCAAAGACTCACTGAATTGCCTGGATCATGCTATTTAATGGTGGAGAAGCTTCGGCTTTTTCACTTATGAAATAATGCACTAAAAATATTACTGGCACTTACTACCCACTGATTATCTGTGAATCGCTTAGAATAGCTGCATTTAGACTTCCCCTGTTGTTATCCTTTCAATGTTGGTCTGAAATTTAAATGAGATGAGATGAGATGAGTAGAAAGCCCTCTGTGGCTGAGATGCCAAGTAGAAGCACATGAGCGGCACCCACCAACTGTTTGCTGACTGGCAGCTCCATTTGCTTTCAAAGGAGCCCATGCTGAAGTACCTACTGTGTGCTGCCACTGTGGGCACCTGAAATGGGAGTGAAAGAAATGGACACCCACTTGAAACATGCAGTGTTCTACCCTAGCCAAGGGTGATCGATGTTTATGGAACGAAATGATGTGACAGCTTAAAGACTGTTTCATCTTTAAGACCTGGATTTCAGATTAAAAGATTATAGCTCTATGTTCAAGGATATAATCTGCCTTGTCCCAGTAATAGAATGTGTTCACTTTGGCATGGTAATTTGAGTTCCAAGCTCTGCAGATATGGACACATTGCAGTTCATTGCCCAATTGGAGCACAGAGCATCTGCACACAGATAGCATGGAATCAAGGTGGTGCTGGGATGGGGTGACTGACAGTCTCTAACTACTGCACCAATCAGTTAAATGTCAAAGAAACAGGACTCCTCAAGTCCCAAAGCAGGGGCGCCTACTCCGTAGAGTAAAAGTTTGACCTGACAGTGTTCTATTTCTGTGTGCTGTGTTTTCTCTCTGACTTGTTGAACAGCAAGTAGTGAATTTGTGTGTCAGTCTAGACATCTCCCAGCTGCACCAGTCAAGGGCTCCTGCTAAACAACTCAGAAGTACCAAGGGCTGAGAACAAATGATGTATAGGAGGCCTGTGGTGTAGTGGCTGCTGGGTTGGAGTTACTTCTCTCTCACCATCGAGTGTCAGCTCAGATGATGCTTCATGATAGTGCTAGAAGATGAATTATGATCAGAAGCTCTTGGACTTCCCAAACAAATTGACCTACTACTTATATATAAGACATGGACAAGAAACTAAGTGGGACATAGAAATGGCCCCTCTCCCAAGACAAGCTTAATAAGTGCCTTAGTAATGGAGCAGCTCCACTGCCTTCCCACTTAATGCACACAGAGTGAGCAGGTTCCCAGGGAATTCAGAGCTCCTTGTTCAGAGAGGTGATAGATGCTGATGCAAAGCTGCTGAGCCCTTCAGGAGAGATGGGAAACCTCACATCGACATTGCACACACTGATATCTCTCTTTCCTGGCTCACATGCGGTGAGGCATCTGTATCCCAGAAGAAAAAAAACCTAGAGTCTTGCTTCCAACTTTTTAACTTAGAACCACTGTATTTTAGAGTGCTGGTCTAGCAGCCTTAGGAATAGCTCCCTGGGAAACCCTCTTGGGATGAACTTGTTCATCATATGACACCCAAAATGGACAGTACTGTTCCCAGCATGAGAATCTTGAAATGTCTGCTGTCCTGGTTTCTTTCTCCACTGAAGTCCATTCCTTCACTGCCTGGAACATGCCTTCTGATCTATTCTGCTATTAGTCCATTGTATGTGTAATTCTGCTCTTCCTCCTTATGTAAAAAAGACTGTCAGAGAAAACTGGCCAGGATGAAATCTGCCCAGCCTCCCAGTCAGCGTGTATTACCTGGGGCAAGGTTGCTTCTATCTGGCAATGTTACTTCACCTTTCAAAAGCTGATGTCCTGAGACTTGTGGCTTTGTGCCATAGGGTTCTTCAGCTAGTTACACAAGTTTTATTCTTGACTTGTCTGACCTCCTAAGCTTTGCTCTCGTTACCCTAAGTCTCCTGGCCTTAACCTGTGCAGCCTGAAAAGGCAGCCAGAGTCTAGCTTGTAATAGGAGTACTAGGCCTCCCTGTAACACAGCCAGCACTGCAGAAAGGGCAAGATTGTGATCCACCTTTGAGAACCTTAGACTAAGTTTGAGGTTTTAACCAATATTTGCATTCCTCTGTTTTCAATCTATATTTGGACCCTCAAATCTGTCCCTTCTCCACACAGTAATGAGCCACTTGGGGACAATCAGTCATGGATTCTAGCAACTCCAAGGCTTTTCTTTCTTTGTTTTCTAAAAAGTTAAATAGAAAGGGACTCTTTTCTCCCATTGGCAATTTTGATTTATAGTTTGATTTATTAGATTATCCCAGAGCTTGAAGTAGACTATAAACCATACAGGTTCCTCAGAGCTCAGATTGATTTCCTATGAAGAAAGAGAAAATTTGGTATTACAATGCCAGCTAGGCTGCACAAAATAAATTATGAGTTGGTTGTCTGGCTTTGATTTATTTAAACATAGAAAAATGCTACATGATTTTTTTTAAAAAAATAACCTTCTAAACAGGGAAAACATGGACTTTTCATATCTTTAAATTCTGAAAAGAAGGTGACAGTCTATTGATAGTTGAAGGAGGCCTACTGAAAATAACCTACGCCGATTTACAGGCAAAAGAAAACATTCTCCTGTCTAGCTACAAAAAGGCCTACTCTGCATTAGGTCCCTGGTATGGTTTAGATGTGTTTGAGTGTGTCCCCAAAGAGCCATGTAATAAGTTTGCCCCTTTAAGAGAAAGCTTTAGTGGAAGGTGACTGGGTCACAGGAGCAGCATCTTTGATAGGAATTAAGGGAGTTCTAAAAGTGAACCTCTGATTTCTTACAGACAACTTTTGTTCATGTTAAACTTCTTTCTTGTGACACAGTTGGAGAATGGAGTCCCTCCCTAGAAACATTATTGTTCTATTTGGACATCGTGGCCCCAGAATTGAGTCAAACCAATTTTCTTTATACAGAGCCTCTCATAAAGTATTCTATTGTCACAACACAAAATGGACTAAGACACCCCCATGGCTTGGAATGTTTCACAAGGTCAATAGGCCAGAGTGACCAAAGGCAGCAAAATCACAGGTAGTAGATGACCTCTACATCACATTTGTCCTTGTGGGCGTCTTGGTTCATAGTCACCAACATGCATCAGAGGAAACCCAAGTGGCACTGTTTGCATATTTCAGCTTTCTGGGTCCTTCCATTCCCTGTTTGGGTGGGCCATAAACTCTCTGTGTTGACTTCAGTTCTGAAAGAAAGAAACTGCCTGTGTTGCTGAGCTGGGGCTGACCTCACAGCTGTTTACTCATGGGGCTGGCTCGGCAAGACTCCAGCCTCCTATTGCTTGTTTGCATGGGCTGGTCCAGAACGTCCTTTTTGGCAAGAACATTACTCATGCTTTTTTATCCCCTGACATAATCTCTGCCAGTGCAGTGACCATTTTTATGAGTTGGTACTGAACACTACTCCTTCACATTTTAGTCCAAGCCCTGTGGTCTCCTGTGCCTTTTATTATAGGATCCTTCATTTATTTATTTATTTCGGTTGTAAATTTACATTCTTTCTTGTCTCTTACTTGGGCCCAAACCAAAACTAAAAACTTGGCTTCTGCAATGAGTTTAAGAAGAGCAGATTTCACTTTAACATTTTAATATTCCACAAGTTACAAGAGAGAAAGAGGGGACGGGACTATGGAAGGGGAGGAGAGAGAGATTAGGTGTATTTAGTACTTTTCCCCCTTAGAGGAATTGACAGGCATCAAAGATGATCTTGGTGTGAGGACATCTAACCACACATTCCCTCCATCATCCAAGACAGTGTAGTTGAATAATTAGTCTAGCATGGCCTCCTTCTTTAGGAGTAAATGAGAGACATTTGAATTCCTGAAGCCAGATGAGTTTGATCTCAGAGCGAGGTGTCTTGAAAAGCAGAAAGGAAAATACAATGTCTGCTTACTGCCGAGCCCTGTACCTTCTGCTTTGCAGTCCCTAAAACTGCTAAGTGTGGACTCTATATACCCCCTCCCCGAGCTCTGGCAGGAGGCTCAGGTCAGGAGTTCAGACACTGGATGTTTTCCCAAGGAATAAATACTCCAGTCATCATCCGAGTGTTCAGCTGGGCAAGACAGGAAGACTTTAGAGAGAGCTGGTTCCCCTGTGGGAGAAACAGGTATGTGAAGTATCAGCTCGGAGAATTCAATTAAATTATAGCATTTCAACTCATTGAATTGTTATCCAAACTTTTAAAATGAAAAGCTGGTGATAGGAAATGACCTGGGAATTTTTGTGATAAGATATTAATAGAGAAATCAAAATGGTTAATTTCTTCAGCACCACCAGTGTAGCCAGTAAGAAGTAACCCGGAAAAAGAGGAAATAAAAAAGAGAAGATGGGCACAAGTTCTGCTTTCCTATTTCTTTATGCTACTTGTTATAATATACACACATTGTTTTTTTAAAAAGGACTTTATTTTCTTAAAATATAATATGAATTAGAGTGACAAGAAAAAAAATGTAACAATGCCTTTGTGTAGAATGAATGGTGTTGAGATTTAATGAATAGCAGAAGATTATATTAAATATAATTTTCAGATCCCAAGCTGTTCAGTGGTTGACACACATTAGTTTTTGTCTAGTCTTCATGGGTTTTGTCACTAACGTTTTACTTTATAGTTAATGCTGCACATTTGATAAAATGGCAAGATCATCAAGAATCACCCACTCTCCATTTTTCTCTGTGCGTTCAGCACAGATCCTCCAGGGGAGATAAATTTATAAGAATATCGGAGCTTCAGACACTCCCAGGGTTTCTAGAAAAACCTCCTGAGCACAGGTGTAACACCCGAAGTCCTGCATTCAAACTTCCTGGGGAAGCAAGAAACAAGAGTCTTTTTCAGTTTTGTCTAACACATAACGATTGTTTAAATGTAATTTATTTTTGAGTAGGTAATGATTTACAGAAAAACTAAGAAGATAGTGTAAGTTCTATATGCCCTATATCCAGCATCCCCTTAAGTATTAACATCATATAGTAATGTATTTGTTTAAATTAACAAACCAATGTGTATGAATTATTCTTTACTATAGTATATTCTTTATCTGATTTTATTTTCTTTAAATTATCCATCCAGATATCATAAGGATATTTAGTTGTCTCCTCAGGTTACTTGGAAACTGTAATGGCCTCTCCGACTTGTTTTACAGCCTTGGTTATCTTAAGGGTTACTTGTTAGACAGTTTTTTTTGTTTTTTTTTTTTTTTATTGAAGGGTATGCCATTTTCTGCTTAGGTTGAGAGTGGGTGGGCCATGGGTCTTTGGAGGAATACTACAGAGGTAAAGGATCCCTCTCATTTCTTCCTGTGTACACTATAAACATAAATGAATGTTAAATGGTGAGTGTTGACTTAACCTTCTGGGGAGGCACCGGGGTGTTTTCTTAGGCAGTTCAGCACTTGAGTATCTACCAGAGGAAAAATAATTTTAAAAAATGAGGCCAAAAGTCTATAAGCAATACATCCTTAACATGTTGCTAAAAGAAGTTATTAAGGAAATTTTATTATTCTCTATTTCAACTTCTTCCTGAATACCCATCTACTCCAGTTCTCTGCTCCTTCTACTATGCTTTTATTCATATTTTAGTGAAATGACACTTATACATAAGTATACATTCACATCATCTCACAGGTGAACTTGCCATTAGCTCCCCGCCTCCAAATCACCCACAGGCTCTATTGCTAAGACATATATGGTGAAGATCAGAAGCTTAGGTTGTGTGAAGATAGATGTGCATTAAAAAACAAACAAACAGGGGCTGGAGAGATGGCTCAGCGGTTAAGAGCACCGTCTGCTCTTCCAGAGGACCCGGGTTCAATTCCCAGCACCCACAGGGCAGCTAACAACTGTCTGTAGTTCCAGTTCCAGGCAAACACCAAGGCAAATAAATAAATAAATAAAAGTGTTTAAAAAACAAACAAACAAACAAACAACAACAACAACAAAACCCCAGCACTCCATCCTACTGACAGCATGGATAAGTCCCACAGAGGTGACAAATTAAAACTAATATATAAATGATGAGGGCTAGCTATGGGCCTCATGAAGCAAGGTCACTCTGGAGAGCAAGTATAGCCCCAGTTCCCTACTGGGATTATTCTTTCTTACATTAGATCTATTCCAGTCATTAATAAAAACTTATTGAATGCATAGCTAAAAATCTAATGAAGCTCTGAAATTGTGTCAAAAATAATTTTCAGATCAAAAAATCACACTTTACCCTGTAACTATGCATAATTATAATTTGTGAATTAAAATGAATTTATAAATATGTACAGACATGGTCAGTCTGACTTTCAGCATTTCTTGGGAAGATGAGCCATCCATAATCTCTGCTCTTTGAGCTGCATTTCTACACCCTAGATTAGGCAAGCCTGACATCAGGACCACTTCACAAGCTTGCCTTTACCTTCCAAGGGACTGGCATACAGAAAAGAATTGAACCAAGTACAGTTTTCTTCTGGAAAGCTGAACTAAGAAATGAGGAATAAGTTACCAAGAAGGAGTTTTACTGGAATTGTCAAATTGTCATGGGTCCACAAGTTAGCCAAAGATGTGTACAAGACCTTATGAGGTGTTACAGAGAAGAGAGGCGAGATTGGTCAGGAAAGGATGTCCTTGAGGGAGATTGTCAGAGAGGACATACTAGGAACATAAAGAAGATGGAGAAAGAAAGAGACCCAGGACCAAGAGAAAGAAAGTCAAAGGCCTTAGGACTTTGATCCGTTTGGGTTTGTGTGACTAGTTTCAGATAATACTTGCTTCAGTTTCCAAAAGTAGAGTTGATCTCCCTTCCTTAGGGCTCACATAACGTTATCTAAAATAGCTTCCGTAATTCTCCAGCTACGCAGCCTCCTACGATTTTCAAGTTCAAACAGTGTCCTTTGCAAAAATTTATCTTTGCAAATTTCCAAGCTTGCTGCTTCTCACAATGTCTGTTTAGATGCAGCACAGGAAAGGTGGATAAGCAGGAAGCCAGAGCAATGTTGTGTAGACAGGCAGCTACCCCAACCTCACCCATGTTCATGAGGCATCAGGAATGCTACAGCCTCCAAGAGACTTAAAAATATCATACTCCTTCTATAACTATGCAGAAACATTACCTGAGAATATACTAAAACAGTACTGGAAGGTACTGTATAGTCTGCTAGGAGAGAGCAGCTGTCAATAGTCATCTGACTTTGAACTCTATGAGCTGTGGTAATGACCAGCCTGGCAAAACATGCCTCTTAGTACAACCGTAGACTGCCATGAGGGAAACCAACTGCTTTCTGGTTATATTGAAGGCCCACTCCAGAGGACAGAACTCTTGCCCAGTACTGTAAACCTGCAACTGGGGAGGTCATATGGGAGAGCCCTCTAATTTTTAATAAATAGACATAGTAGCAAATTGCCTCCTAAATACTTGTCTGTATAGCATATCAACAGGTAAGTATAGCTGTCAGCCCTCATCAGAAAAGCTTCTTTTTCTGCAGTGGGTAGCAATTAATTAATAAAGACAAATGAATGTAGCTGGTGAGCATACAGAGAGTAAGTAAGTAAGTGTGGAGAGCTCAGCTCTAAATGGCACATGTGGGATATCTATCATACACACACACACACACACATACACACACACGGTGGCTTAGGGAACATTGTGGAAGTGGGAACAGAGACTGTTAGAACCAGAGATGGAGGGACACTTGAAACAGTGTCTTCTGGTCAGGAGAGAACAGCTGGAACCCTGAGCTCATAGCAGATGTGGTTGACCACATAGTTCAACCTTAAATTTCCAGCAAAGATGGGGGAGCAGCTCATGGAAGCCCAACCCTAGTTGAGGAGCTCCTAAGAGTTGAAGGTGTTAGAATAGGGAAAGTCAGTTATCTTTACTGATGGGGCCTCTGGCAGGTTGCCCATGGACTCCAATGGACTGCCCTCTATCCATGTGCATGTAGGAGGCACTGATTGGCCTCCCAAGGATATAAAAAGAAGGCATCAAATTGGAAGAAGAACAAGGCAAGGGGGTTAGGAGGAGCAGGGAGGGAAGGACTAGAAGAAAAAGAGATGCCAGAGGTAGAATGTTATACATAGCAACAGAGTCATAAAATATTAATTAAAAGTTGTTAGCTATTCAGGCCAACAACCAAAAACATAAATATTTCAGTAATTATGCTTCCCCTGAATACAGTCTTTACTTTTCTTGTATAGTAATATGTCCCTTTCAAGTACATTTATTCAAACTTTCTTGAATCAACTTTCTAATTTGAGAAATGTTTTTTTAGACTTTCTTTTTTATTTATTCTTTGTATCTTCACATCATGCATTCCCAACCCCATTCATTTTCCATCCCTTCATAAGCCAGAGAAATGCTTTCTAAATGAACTTACTTTTTATAAAAAAATTAATTATAGAGTCTTCAATGGAGTCTCTGAATAACCATTCTTCTGTTTTACAGAGTCTTTTAATTTTATGATTAGAAATAATACAGTTCTATAGGGTAAATTACCAGCAAGCAAGTACTCATTACAATGTAAATAATCTCAACTTGTTGGCACCTGACAAGATTCTATTTTTTGTCAAAATAATGGCTATAGAGAAAGTTTGTTGGTCTCAGTGATTATTCATTAACGTATTACAAAGGTACAATTCATTTTAAAATTGATGATGGCTGAAAATTTCCAGTGTATAAAAATATCAACTTCAGTCAGAGAAGACAGAGCTCAACCTCCCTAGGGCACTTTCTCAGAGATCCATGTGGTTTGTGTTTGTGGAAGTATAACAAACATTGATTAAGTTCCTGCTTTCTCTGGTGTTTATTCTGCTAGAAATAAAGTTTGCAGTTCATTCTAGGTAAAGGAAAACCTCAGCTGTACCAGGAATGACCTGCTCATTAATTAAAGGGTATTCTGATATTATAAACAAAATTATTAAACCAAAAGACTTAGAGTCCTCTTGTGAAAACAAAATATTTTAAAAGACTTTTACTTTTTGTTTGTTTCTTTGGGGTGAGATTTTGTCTGTTTGATAATTTAAAACATCATGTATTTCTTACTATTTTTGTGGGGGGGCATACACATCATGGCACACACGTGGAGATCAGGCCTTTAGGGCTGGTTCTTTCCTCCTAGAGTGGATTCTAGGGTTCTAGCTCTGTTCTTTGGACTTTGATGACAAGCTGTTTCACCTGCTTAGCCATCTCCCCTGCCATGGTGTTTTATTTTGTATTTTTATAAAAGACAGGCTACTTCTATAGCCCAGGATGGCTTCATGATCCTCTCTTCCTAACCTTTCAAATTGTAGAATAGGCATGTGTTATCATACTCAGGAAAATATGTTGAAAAGGTTTGCCATTGCTTGTTTCATTGACTTGTCTGACTTTGGAAAGATTTTATTAGGTCATATTTTGCCTTAAAAGGATAATATTAAACTGGAATTTAATTTATATAATAAAATTGATGATGTGGTCAAACTGAAACAGATGTGTTCTTAATTTCATTGACATGCCAGCAAATATTGGATAAATTTGTTCCACACTGAAATATACTTTTAGGTTTGGCTTGGTGATGCATGCCTCTAATCCTAGAATTTGAAAGGACATTTAAAGCCATTCTGGACCTCATAGTGATACTTTGTTTCATAAACACACACATACACTATACATATTCACATACACAAAAGGTAATGTGAATTTGCAATAAATTAATTTTGAATAAAACCTGATCAAAGGCAAAACTAAGGTATAAAAAGATGCAGTGAGACAGTGGCAAAGGCAGATTATTAAATTGAATTTTTAACATTTCACTAACGTTTGAGACCAATTTAACATTTTAACTATGGAAATCTCAACATACTAGTTTATTAGAACAGGAGAGTATTTGTGTTTTCTCCAGCGTGACCTGGGCGGCTTGCAGTGCTGGACACTGAACTCAAAAGCACAGCACCAGCCAAGGGAAACAGTATTGGGTATGTGCATTCATCTGGCATCATCTGTACAATGCTTTCCCTATATATTTAATGATTTCTGATTGAGTGACTGTAAAAACAACCTGAGTTCTATTCCTGTGCTCCTGTAACAGGACCCACTAGTAGCCTTAACCACTTTGATCCAGAGAATGTGTCTGTCTATTCTTGCACTGAAACATAAAATGGTGGATACTGTCTTCAGAGGGTGAACTAAGAACTGATTAGGGCTACACTGGTTGTTGGGCACTGGAACACGAGATGCACAGACTCTAGCCCTCCAGTTCCGTTCTCACAATACATAATCACATTACCAATTAGAGCTGTTCTCAGCTGTTACATGCACTTAACCTGTTGGTATTTCTAGACACTATAATTTATGTTCATTTCATCTGTACTGTTTTCTTGGAAGCTGCTGATGGGTTTGAAGCAAGTATTCTCATTGCGGAAGCTGCTCATGGTGCGCCCGCCATGAGATGTTAGCCCGCAGGGATGGTTCTATGAGCACTAGCCATCGTGAGGCAGTCAAGTGAATCTGAGAATCCATAATCTCTTCTCTCCTTCCCTTCCTCCTCCATCACCCCCTCCCTCTGTGCTCCCTCCCCCGCTTTCCCCCTTTCTCAAATCAAGAGGTGACTTTTTTTCCTCTTCTTGCTTTTTGTAAAATGTCTTGTTGCCTTTTCGATTTTAATTCTTCTAGCCTTCCTTCCAATTAGACCACAGCTTAGAAAACTTCATTTTGCACACAGAAATCCTGCATTTTCTTCTGCTCGTTTTTTCTTAGACTCTCCCATGGGATTGTATCCAAGCAATAGAAGAAAGCCACGAATGCAAACCCATGACCCCCAGGCTCAGACTAAGGCATAAAGTCACTTGTTAGTGACCTGCTTTGGGGTATCTTTTATTTCAGCTTTATTATTTTCCTTTTTGCATAATAGATGCTTGCAATGGCTTTAACTTCCTCCAAAGCCCCACATAGGCACAAATGCTCCCAGAGGAGTGCTTTCTACCTCCAGTAAGCTACGGGCTTCCCTGAAGGCACACACTTTGATTTGAGAAGTGCCAGTTAAAAATATCCAAAGACAAACTGTTTTGGATGTTTTAGAGAACAAGCAACTTTTCGATGACAGAAAGTATTAATTGTATGTGATTTAATTATAAAACCAAAATTGTCAAGTTTATGACATGATGAAAGTCTATGATTGAGACAAGCATGATTTATTTTTATAAGTTCTGCTGAAAAGTTTTTTTGGAAATAATAAGTTCAAAATATTATTAAAAAAAGATAGCAAGACCAATGGTAGCCTCTGAGGCTATGTTTAAGAGCTTCCATTACCATTAATCAGCCCTGTGACCTGCACATGGCACCAACCCCTCCCCTAGAGTTGTTTTTCAACTGTAAAATGGAATATTACTACAAATTTCATAGGAGTGTGTAATGACTAATTAGTAAACATAGTATTTAGCAATGCTATAAACTCAGTGTACTTAAAAAATACAAATGTAAATGAAATTGAAATTGTCTCACTAAAGTATGGGATCTGAGCAGGGCCAGCTTCTGAAGGTGGAATTCAGGTCTTGCTGACACATGTAAGTGAGACCCATGGAACTGGCCTGTTACCATGTCTCCTTTAATCAAACTGTGACAACAGCTCACAGCCAGTTATTGCTTCTAACTCTCTGTCGCCAAAGATAAGCCACGAAGCCATTGGAAAGAGGCCATCCATCATGACATCATTTGGTACAATTACTCTTTTGAAACTCAGTGTGAGGTGGAACTGTGTAGGGAGGGCCAGGACTGTCAGGAAACAGCTGAGTGGGATTTGTCTTTCTGGCGCTGGCCTGTCTCTGCGTGTTATTGTTTCAGGGCATGGGTTTTGGTCGCTGTCTGTTCCTGCATATGAACTGGGAAACTAACCTCTCCAAAAGGTGATGATGAAGATGAGCTCAGGGACCACCTCTCAGTGGAACCACTAACATTCCCCTCCATTGCTTTGGCCTGTTTTTATTTCCTAGAGATAAACTCTGTGGGTAGTTTTCATTGTTTAGATAGCCTAGTAACCAAACATAAGGAGCTCATGTTCATTCTGTTTATAAGAAGCCGAGTTTCAGCTGGATTGGTTGCAATTGTAGCCTATGCTCCTGATTAGGAATGTATAGGGCCTCCTTGGATGCAGCAACATGTAGCAGAAATAAATTTCATAAACAAAAACAACTGTGGGTTTTGTACATAGGCAAGGATGGGAGGACAAAACTCTGTGGATATTTACACCATGGCCTCTAAAGAGAAAGAGGAACTGTGGGCATTTGCAGTCCTAGGAGTCTGTTGTGCCCAGCAGTGGGATTCCTATCTGAGAAGATGATAGGGGTGACTTTTTGGCCACTGGATGGTTACCTACCTGAGTCCTGGGCACTCATAAACCACATAGCCTTCTTTGGAAGCCCCTACTGGAGCACTTGTTCTTTTTCTGGTGGATTCATGTGGTAGAGACATAGTTTACATCATGGTGGCTGGGTGGTCCATCCATTGAAAAGACAAATGTGTAGTTTATCTGCAGAGGATCTATACATACTGGTATTACCAAAATTATGAGTTAATTCAGAACTTCAGCTCCTAGGCTTCTATAGTCCAAAGGGAAGGTACATTCAGCACAGTGAGAAGGAAGGAACTGTGGAAAATAGAGCTTCTCCTGTTAGGACTTAAAGAATTGAAGGAGGGCTATTTCAAGATGGGGTTGGGAGCTCAATGAACAGTGGGGAAAGTGGAATGAAGCGCCCCCTCTTCATTCCTGGGCAGACCTCCCTTCAGACCCTGGTTCTGTTCCTTAGTGTGCAAATGTTTTCTAGCTTCTCCCATTCTTAGATTCACTCTCATAAAATAAAGACTTTTGTATGGCTGTTGGAGTGGTTTTGTTTTGGTGTTTAGTGCCTGGAGGGTTTCTGCATGACAGATTTGAACAAGCTGTATTTCTGAATCAACTGGTAGACTAAGGGGATGGAAGATAATGCCCTTTGTGGTGTTTCTACTATGTACATTGTAAGCCTGCAGGGTACAGTTGCACTTGGTATAACTCTTTAAAATTAACCTTAAAAGACTTTCTAAAGTGTTTCTGTGTGCCATATTCTCTGCTGGGCATTGGTGAAGGGGTGGGAACAGAGAGCCCAGTCACACAGATCAACTTAATACAATGAATGTTCTTTGGGATTATATTTCATGTCTTGTCATAGTTGCTTCCTGATAGGTAGAAGATAATTAATGAATATTTGTTGGATAAATAATGAGTCAGTGAAGAATAAATTAATAATTTAGTTTTTAATCCAGAAAGAAACATACAGGTTGGAAGAATTAGATGTAAGGATAAAACTAACAACAGCAGAAAACAGGCCAGGAAGGTCTGAGTACCCATGTCTAATCCAAATGCTCCAGTAGCCCAACCAGTGTCTGAGGACTCTGAGTCCTTCACACATCAGTGTCCAGAAAAGGTCTAAATGAGATTTGCTGATATATCAAATCAGTGACTCCTTAGAGGCTGTTCTATTTTAAACAACTATTGTTGAATTTTATGTTTGGATAGTTGGCCTGCATGTTTTATCTTTGCACCATGTGTGTGCCTGGTGTTCACAGAGGCCAGAAGAGGGTGTCAGATCCTCTGAGACTGGAGTCACAGCTACCATGTGAGTGTTGGGAATTAAATGTGGATCCTCTGGAATAGCAGCCAGTGCTCTTAACCGCTGCCATCTCTTCAGGCCCTGTTTCTTACTTATTAATCCCAGGGTGAGGCAAACAAATGATGATACTAATGATATCACTAATGATACTCAATGGGTGCTCACGAAGAACTCATCATTTTCTGTGGTTGACAAGGCTAGTCCTTAAATCATTTCATTAGGTTAGACCAGAAGCTTTTCTAGGATAAGGCTTTTTCTTATATTTCAGCTAATATGAACAAAGCCACCTCACACATCCAAATAAACTTAATGAGTATAGCCGATCAAAACTAATTTCAACAATATATTATATAGAGTGTGACTTATAGGTATACATAGAGTGCTGTGATTAATAACATTAATTATATTGTTAAATCATTGCAAACTATATTCAAGGTTGGTTAAAAAGAGAAACATTTTATTTTCCCTATAAATTAACTTTTAATTTTTTAATTTTAATATTTATATTCTTTGAGAATTTCATATGACAAGCTTTAGTCATATTCTCTGCCACCAGACTCATTCCTTGGGTATCTGTATTTTTAACTCATCCAGACCAATTTGGGCTGTTCAAATATCCTTGTGTGTATTGTGTGCCAATGGAGTGTGCACAGCTTACCAGGGTCTGCCCTCTTAGAGAAAAGTATTCTCCCTCTCCCTGTTCTACCAATGCCAGTAGCTCCACAGCTGCTGGTGGGATTTCATGCCAGAGTCCCCTAGCTCCTTGGTGAGATTTGGTCCAGCTTGGATTTGCACAGGTCTTGTGTACACTGTCACAACCACTCTGAGTTTGTGCGGCTGCCCTGCTGTGTCCAGTGGACATTTTCCTTAGACTTGTCCTCTGCCTCTAGATCACATCCTTTCTGCCCACTGCCAAAATGTCCCCTGAGTCTTGAGAGGAATAGATGCAGTATTGTGTCACATATAGGGCTGAACGTCCTGAAGACTCTCACTCTTTGCACCTTGGAAAGTTGTGGGTCTCTGTGTCAGTATCATCTATTGTAACAGAAACCTCTCAGGTGAGAGTTGGAGATGTGTTAACCTGGAAAGGGAGTTACTGTATAGGTAGGGTACAGGAAGGCAGGTATGGACCATATGTGTTCAGGCAGGTAATGGAGACAATAGTTACTTTTTAATTAGCTCAATAATCAAACCATTTATCATGAATTAGAACTCACTTACCTAGCATCTCCCTTTTAGTTATTTTATTGGGTTCCAGTGTCTTTAGCAAAGAAGTCAAAGTAAAACTCAGGGCTTGTCACATCAGTTGACAGCCTCAAAGAGCCTGTTATTGGCAGAAGAGTGACTTGCTGACCGATTTGACTGTAATTTGAGTTATCTGAATTTGCTCCTCATTGGCCATTTGGAGACCTGTGGATTCCCACTGTTAACTATGTGACCTGCACTCAGTTCCAATTGTCACAGCAAATGTCCTAATTCAAAAAAAAAAAAAAAAATCAGGCTTTACTTAAAACCAAACAACCAAGCAGGTTTCTCTTCTTGGTAAATTCAGCCAGTTCTGTTGCCTCCACCACCACCACAGCGCAGGTAACTCCAAATTCTCTGTTCTTGCCACCTTGACTACATCCCTGGGCTTCAGTAGTTTCCATGAAATGTCTCAGCTTGACCAGAATTCAGAATTCAGCTCAACTTCTTCTCTACCCCTCTTTTAGGCCCATTCCATCCAATATTCTCGTCTCAAGAAATGCCTAACTGTTTATATATATAATATAATATAATTATATAATCTATATATTATATATTCCATAAGCCCTTTGTCAGATTGCCTAATTATTTCAGGTTAATCACGGAAAGAAGGATATTGAGGTTCCTAACTCCATGTTTCTCTAGTTTAGTTGTGCCATTCTTTCTTTGCACATTTTACAGCTCCATTACTAAATGCACCCACATTTAACATTAATTTGTCTTCATGTTGCTTGACCTTATTATGTATTACTCTACGCAATTTGTTTTTGGCTCTGATTTTACTTTGTGTGACTTTAACACAGCATTCTGGTTTTGCTTTCTTTTCACTAGTTTTTTTTCAGGACTCATCTTTTATATATTTCTATGCTGACATGAATATCTTACAGGTGTCCTATAACTGATGTTTTTAAGATTCACTCTTCTAATCTCTGTTTTCAGGGTTTCAGACTATTTACAACTGATCTAAGTGTTGTGAGACAGGCAGCATCTGCCTGTCATTCCTGTTGCTTTCCTGTGTCCTCTATCTCTTGTTTCTGTGTTCTTCTGCTGCCTTTATTGTGGGTTATTTGAATTCGGAATTTCATTCTGTTTTCTCTAAAGTGGTTTTTAGTCTCTTTTTGTCAGTTTTTGGGTGGTTGTTCTAGTTGTTTAATTTTACATAACAAATCATGACCACTGCTGTTGATTCTGCAGTCTTTGGGTGGCATACAGCAATCACATCTCCCTGTAAGTTCTTTCACATTTCTCTGTTGATATGATAAATCATTTTGGGCCATCAGTGTCCAGAGACAGCATTCCACAGTGCCAAAGAATGGCATGTTCTGCGAGCAAATGGCTGTGCCTCTTATATTCTTCCTATGCTATAGGCAGATGGGGAGATTCAGTGCCAGTGGCTGCTCAGGGGAGCCTGAGGTCACAGCATTTTAGTGTGTTCTCAGGAAAGGTGATTCCAGTCTGCCCAAAGGGGTCACTATCCTTTGGCCATGGCCATTCCACCAGTTACTTTTCCATATTGAAAACAGAAATCACTTACATCTGTGATAATAATAGAGTGAACTAACACAATTTTGTAGGCCTGGTATATTTAATTTCTGAAGAAGCTCAATAATTTTCTCATATTTCTAAAGTTCTGGTCTGGGCAAGGGGGATCCAATAGACAAGAGTTTGCAGCATATACACAATGTCCACATAAAAGCCAGGCAAAGTGACACTACCTAAAATCTCAGCACTGACAAGATGGAGACAGGAGAGTCCCTGAAGCTTAATGGTCAGATACCTTTTCACAATTGATGAGCTCTGGAGTCAACAAAAGACCCTATCTCAAAAACTAAGCTGGACCAAGATAAAGGGAGTCAGTCAACACTGACCTTGCATGATGTTTCAAATGTGTGGGTACACACACACACACACACACACACACACACACACACACACACACACACTTATAAGCCACATCCAATTTAGAGGCCTTTCCTTCCTCCAACTTGTCTTGCTAGCTAGTGGGCCTGCTGAGGGTTTCATTTTACAAAGCTCCTAACAAGGAAACTGCTATGGAATGTGCAAATCAAGTCCTTGCAACAAGCCAGAGTTTCTTCAGTTTCTCTCATTAGTGCTATCTCTACAGGTCAATTCAGAAACCCCAATATCTGAATGGGATGGAAAAATGGCTTCAGTCCTTTAATCTATTCCTAGCAGATCACTATCATTATCTGCAATCACTTCTACATATAATTAGAGGGCTTACTTTTGCAATACAAAAACGAACCCTAATTATGAGCTATTTGCAAATTGCTGCAGATTCTCAGTCATCTTTATGACGAAATGAGGACCTTGCTTCTTACTGTATTACTATCATCCCTACACTCTTTCTCTTTTACTCCAAATATCCTAATTTAGTTATGGGTCAAGTTCAAGCACTTTTTAAAAGTACTTGACTGTGTTTTCAGCCTCCACACAGTGTGTTCTGTGTCAAACCACCCAGGCATTATTCTCTGAGAAATACATCATGATGGGAAAACAGCTGTCTTAAATACTTTTTTGATATTTTTCTTTTTAAAAACTTTATTTATTTATTTATTTATTTGCCTTGGTGTTTGCCTGGAACTGGAACTACAGACAGTTGTTAGCTGCCATGTGGGTGCTGGGAATCGAACCCGGGTCCTCTGGAAGAGCAGCCGGTGCTCTTAACTGCTGAGCCATCTCTCCAGCCCCTTGATATTTTTCTTAAAAAATGTTCAGTAATGTTAAAACAAAATCTATCTTTTTGTGTGAATGCCCTTCCAGGCAACCATAATTTTTTACAGGAAGCAAAAATGCCAAGTTATCCTGTGACTGATTCAGAGTAAGATTCTGAAAAAGAAGTTGTATCAACAAATCTCTGGCACATTCATTTTCACAGATAAAAGAAAAGTTCTGTGAATGTTCACACCTTTGATTCCAGTTCTCCAGAGGCAGAGGCAGGTGGATCTCTGAGTTCAAGGTCAGACTGGACTACCAGAGAGAGTTTCAGGGTAGCTATGGCTAGACAGAGAAACCCTATCTCATGAAAAACTAAGGATTAGAAAGAAATGGGGGCGGTAATCATTCCAGAACGTCAAAGAATGTGCAATTAGAGCAAATAATTCCATAATTCTCACATTTGTTTTTGGTGATTCATCACATTATTGCCAAAAATTGTTCTGCTAGATCAGGTCCAGAGTTGTGCTAGTTTTAGTGTGTCCAATTAACAACATGCTGGCTGGAGTGGCCGACTGTGTCCTCTGACAAATGCAGAGAAATCCGAAGGGTTAAAATGTGCTCCTGTATTTGAGCCCAGATTGTAGCGAGCAAGAGTTTACAAACAGTAAGAAACTGCATTTTGACATCTGAAGTCAAGTTGAGTTGCTGCGATTGGCTTGTGCAAAAACAAACTGAAACAAAATAAAACAAAAACAATAACAACATCAACACAAGCTAACTAGAATGTAAAGCTTTACTTATTTTTATTTTTGGCGGTGGTGCCACAGAAAGAAGAGTATTTTTTTCTTCGTATTGGAAACTATCACTTAACATTCACATATAAAATTAAAATATTTACATATTTTCTGTCACCTGCAGGATTTTCTTCCACTCTTAGCAAAATTTTAAAATACCAATATACTTGAAAATATTAGAAAGACATATTTATAGTATACTAATAAGTAATAACTTTGGGAAAGTGTTCCATCAGAACATACAAAAGAGTTATATTCTATCTACAATATTATTGCAAAAACATTCATTTAAGACTTCTGAGTTCTCTGTATTTACATTCTTTCTATTTATAAATCTGGTACCCTTTAAAAGAAAACAAACTAGCAAATAAGCATGGCTCAGGAGGTAATTCCACACCAGGACCCTAGTAAAAATCATAGTGGCACATGCTTATATATACTTAGAATCTCAGTGCCGGAGAGATGTGAATAAACAGATATCTGGGATCAATGGCCCCCAGATAGCCTACTTGGTAAGTATAGGCTATGATAGATAGCCTCCTGTCTCAAAAAGCAAGGTAAATGGCTACTGGGAAATGACACCTATGGTTGACCTCTGGCTTCTACATTGTGTGTGTGTGTGTGTGTGTGTGTGTGTGTGTGTGTGTGTGATCTCCATACATGTACACCCACACAAAATGAACACACACAGATGAACACACACACCAAGCAAGAAAACAAATAAATAAATAAATAAATAAAAAACAGTATGGGCTCTAATATTTTTCTGCCTGCCTCTTTCCTTTGCATTTATGGTTCTCATGATTCTGGGTGTTGCCCATGTGAATGCCACATTCATGAGCGATCACATCCCATTTTAACTGTTAATTACTCAAGACAAGTAACATAACAATATGAAAGCTAAAATAGAACAATGATTAAGAATGCAGGCTCTGGCCATGAAAGTGGGGCCCTTAAATTTAAATCCTCTATCTGCCACTTATGAATGCTCCATAATTCCATTTTCTAATCTATAAGATGCAGGGAGCAATAATACCTATGCAAAAGAAGTGTGAGGTCCAAAAGTATTAACATAATGCACTGATGGTTAATACGACACATTCAGTACATTCACCAAGGCGCTCAGAACAGTTTGCCACACTACAGATGGATGGTACTTCATTAGTGAAACTAGCTCTAAACAAAACCTCTCAGAATAGAATGCCCTCCGCCTTCACTAGGCTCTTACCTGAGATACATATTTAAAGTACATATCAATGGGCCTCGTGGGGCAGAGTATGAGACTCAAGAGATGCATTCCTGCACTCCAGCAAATATTGCACATGCTCTGATAGAATCTAAAAGTTGTACTCACCTTTATAGACTTGTATCTATTGTGTATATCTTCTATGCTAGACTGACCTTCAGGTACCTAGGGCTGACCATGTTCCAGATTTGTCTTAATGTTGTTCCCTTACAAGACCTTTCTTCTTAGTTATCACCAGCAGCAACAGCAGCATTGTCATCTTCATCATCATCATCATCATCTGCCCAGAGGCTCTAGAGGACATCCTGGACTTATCCTGACTTCTAATATGATCAATCCCACATTTTATTTCATGATTTTTATATTTCCTAAATATATCCTTCTTCTTTCTAATCCTGCTATCATAAATTTTATTCATTTGTCCAATAATTATTTATTAATCTCCATGCTTGCAGAAGGAGGAATGCAGACAGACAGATAACAAGGTGTCAACCTAAATAACTCAAAACCTTATATTCATCCAGTTTGTGATATCTGCCTGCTGATTGGTTCTCAGTACCTCTAGTCTTGAGAACCTTTTAAATAATCCTTCCCATTAATAACCAAAAGTCTAGCCACACCTTAAATTGTGCTTAAAACCCCATCTCTTCTAAAATATTGTTAATAGTCTATATTAGTCTTTATTTTGTGGATATGGAAAATTTTCTGAAGCTGTTATTTTGAAATAAGAAAGTTATTTAGCTCAGAGCTTTGTAGAGTAAAAGTTCTAGTCCCCAGTAGTTTGGCTTCCAGGTTGCCTCAGCACAATCACATTGCAGCAGAAGAGATTCTGGAAGGATGCATCATGTGATGAGACAATAAAGAGTACTTTTTTATAACAGTCTACTGTCAAGAGATTTTACTTATGATAGCTACCTTAATATCTCTATGGACAAAACCTCCAGTGACCTACTCACCTCTCACTAGGTGCCACTTTTTAAAGGTTTCACCATCTTCCAATATTGCCACACTAAGAACTAAGCATCCAATACCTGAAACACCATGGGACAAACCGCAACCGATCCCCATAGCATCTATCTAATATACCCATCAAATCAAACCTTTGCCAAGATGTAACACCACCTCTACATCTCCTGATGTTACTCCCTTTCCCCCTCCCTGAATTTGTTTCTAAAACACTGTGATATTTTTAAGTTCCTTTAACACACCATGACTGTGTCAGTTTAACTCACATGCATTTAGTGTCTACGGGTTCCATATGTGTTGACAGGCTCTTCTGCAGGAAAAGGCAAGAGCAGATGGGAGGTGGCCTTCAACCTACCCATGCAGGACAGGAGAGATTCCTACTTTCTACATTTAACTAATCAGTCCCTGTGCCTTGAATGGACAGACTTCATTCCCTGTGCAGTCCTAGCATTATTATTACTTGAAGGTCAGATGAAACATTCTTTATGTATGGAAACTTTTCTCTATCATTTTGAATTCTTGACAAGGAGGCTATAGGACTCTGGGGCACATTGGTATCTGCCACAGTTCCATTTTTATCCATGTGTTCCCTTGTTCAAACTCCCTTCCCCCTCCCGCTCTTCCCTTCTCTTTACCATTTAACTCTATCATTCTTCGTGAGAGCATACCCAGTCTGTCTGCCAAATGCCGTCTTCCTTACCATCCTGCAGATGTCACAGCTAGGCCATTCCACAAGCCTGGGAGTGTGTACTCCCCAAGTGCAATTTCTCTCAGAAGAAGCACCTAAGAGGGCTACAGCAGCCTAAGGAGATGCCTAGGGCAATTAGTTAAAGAATTTTCTACTAACACCGCCCTAGTCTCTGGGGGTGGAGCTGCTTCCTGAGCTGGCACGTTCCTTTCCCTTCCAGGACAAAATCAGGTGAAGGAAGATGTGCCCAAACATACAGGACCCTGGGAAGGGCTCTAAAGGCAGGACTGACCCTGAGCTGAGTGCAGAACAAGTCCTGTTATACAACAGTTCAATACATGGGATCAAAATGGAAGTACAAATAATACATAGATGATAGATACATACATACATACATACATACATACATACATACATACATACATACATGGGTATGGGTGGGTGGGTGAGTGGATGGATAGTGGATGAAAGATATAGATAGATAGATGATATGCATAGATTGATAGATAGATAGATAGATAGATAGATGAAAGATAGATATAGATAGATGTATCTGTGTGTGCACATGTGTGGGGATGGGGTACACACGCCCACAGGGTAGCATAGAGGGTAGGGAAGATGCCACCCCATCTGCTATATTACTCTCTGCTTTGCTCCCTTAGTATGGGTTCCCCACTGATTCTGAAGACAGTCTAGCATCCAGCAAGCCACTCCTGGTTTTGCACACATCAATACTTGGGTTAATAGTTCTTCAAATGGCCATGCCTGGCTTTGCTCCCAGCTGGCTGCTGGGAATTTGAACTCAGGTCCACAGGCTTATACAACAAGTGTGTTTATCTACTGAGTGATCTCTCCAGGCAGTTCTTGATATATCATTAAACAAGACACGGCATTGTCACTCATGCCAATTCACTTCTACCTGCCATTTTCAGAATTTTTTACTTAGAGGACAGTAGTAGGGGCTGTCAGACAGAGGCACTTTCTTCATGAGACTGGTAGTTAAGTTCCACAGGTGAAAAATTCCCATAAAACACTAATATAATTTTAAACTCTAAGAAAATACCCTTTCTAGATATGTCTAGCAAGGCCTGGGTTTGATAGTTAAGATAAAAGATTGGTGGTGTTCCAATATGCCTTGTGTGGTAGCGAGTATCCTAAAACCAGGATGCACTGACAGACTAGAAACCATGTTATTTAAAATATAAAGTAGAGGTATCTAAATTTAAAAGAATGGTCTCATTCTTCCCGGGGTATGGTAGGCTCCACACTTACAAAAGTCCAGAAAACAAATGGACAGATGAACCCAGACTCTGGTAGGAGGGGTAACTGATATTTTATTCGTGTTGCTTAAAAATTTCTGTGGCTTGAGCCTCACTTGAAAAATAATAAAAAATCATTGGATGGAACCAATTGCATTACTATGGTGTTCTTTCCTTGAAGGAGAATATAACAGCCAGTATTGACATCCTGAGCAGGAAGGGAAAGTACATGATACTCTGTAATTATTTTGTGATTTTTTTTTCCCAAGTGAATCGAGTCCTGGATTGCAGTAGAATAGACAACGAAGTTCTTCTCATGAATTTCAGTCAAAGGAGATGAAAGCCCCTATTACCTCTACACCTGCATAATTCCCAAGAGGGGAGCAGAGCCAGATGCACCTGAGGTGCATTTCATTCACAGCTCCTTCTGTGGTTAAGTGTCTCTATGTCAAGAATGTAGGCATTCACCCAATTGCCTCTAAAATGTAGCTACATATATTACAGTGTAAAAAGCTATGCTTAGCATGCGATAACTTATAAAGATCAGGCCAATCATGTCTGCTTTTTAGTTTTTCACAATTACTTAGCAATTTCTGTTTTTGTTGGTAGCCTTTCTTTTGAGGTGTGGTGTGTGTGTGTGTGTGTGTGTGTGTGTGTTTGTAGTTTTATTCACACTTCGACAGTGACATATATAGCTACAAGCAGCCCTGATAAAATAAATCAATATGAAAACATCTTTGGGACCAGGTCACAGAAGCAGGAAGGCAAACAGAGCCTGTGTGCTCAGCTCCTAATACAATGACATGATTCATCCTCACTTCCAGATGGAGGTCCACTGCATCCTGCAATAGCTTCGGAGAGCAAGGAAGCCTTTCCCTTTCCCTTCAATGGCTCTTTTGCAACTGTTCATTTTGGCTGTTGGTGTCTCCCCAGCTGGGACTGGACATCCATGTTAGTAGAGAACTGAATGTTTCAGCTCTCGTGTATGAGCGCCATTGTGTGATGTGAGCGGCTGTGTAGGGTGCTGTACCATTGGTGTTTATTGCTGTTTGGGTAACAGGAAGAAACCTGGTACTTTTGTTCTGTTCAAACACTCATCCTATTCATGGGCACTGTTTCTGTCAGAGGAAAATGTTCTTGCAGAGAGACCAATAATTTAGAAAATATTTGAACGGGAGTTTGAATAGTTTCTGTTGCTGTCTTTATTTCTACTCTCCACTGCCAAACACAATGCAAGTCTGTCTCAAAGTGTTCTCTGCGGCGGGTTTGGTTTATTGCAAGCCAAATCTTGTTCTCTGTGTACAGAATAAAACCACTCTCACAAGACAAAACTGCTGCAACATGTAATTCTCATTCTCGGCTTCTCAGAGAATCAGATGAACTATAATAACAAAAAACATATGAGTGCACATTTGCAGCTTTTATTTTCAAAGATGAGCGGAGTGAAATCAAATAAAACCATGTGATGTCGTGACAGATGTATTAGAAAGTGCCAGGGCTCAGTATCCCCAAACACATGGAAGTTTACTAAGTGCTGAATTGAGACTTTGTCTCAGAGAAACCCTGTGTGGCTGAAGGTCTGTGGGCTTCCCAGGTGCTCTCTCTCTCCCTCTTCCTCTCCTCCTCCCTCTCCTTCTCTCTCTTTCCCCTCCCCCTCTCTCCTCTCTTGCTCATGATTAAACTACTCCTACCAAAGAGAAGGAAATTCTTGAAAATATTACTTTTGATAAACAGTGGGTTAAACATCCTCAATGTTGTGTATGTAGAAGCAATGACTTCACTAACTAGCAATTGATTTTGTATCTGTTTCCAGCCTCATTGCCCTGGGTTACCTGTGGCATTTCCCCAGACAGGACTTGGAGAACAATGGTGACGTTTTGGTCCTTAAGTCATCTCCAGGTACCCTCATCCTCTGAATCCTGCTGGCTTTTCAGCATCAGAACTAAGGGCAATGAAATCCTGGCTGGACATCATTTGTCCACATTCTCAACACAGTACTTTTGAGATCTCTCAGATGCAGTCAAGGCCCTCTAGGGGACACAGGGGACACGCAACTGCTTATGGTTCATACCAACAGTATGATACTCCTGAGCCATTCTAGGCCAGGGCCCTTTAAGAGCACTCTCATAAGCAAGAGGGAATGCGTCAGCTATGTATCACTTTTAGGTCCAGCTGAGACAGAAGATGCAGATCTAGGCCAGCATCATAGTGTGCTCTTCTGAGACTCAGTAGCTCCATTCAACCCCAAGCCAAGAAGTTTGGGCCTTCTCTCCCTTCCTACACAGGTGTCTATTCACTGTGCTTACATGCTTTCTTTCTTCCCTAGGTGGAAACAGAGGTAGACAATCACCCCCACCCCATTCTCAGTTACTCAGACTTTAAGTGCTCTTGCTGACATCCTTCCTTGGGTTTTGCCTTTATTGAGAGACAAGGCACAGAATCCAGTTTACTAAAGCACATAACTTGAATTCATTGTTTTCTCCTCTTTTCCTCTCTCCAAGGCTTTCACTGAAATCTGGAGGACCGCAAAAGCGTTGCTCTTCTGTGTTAAATATTTTCCCAGATACACCGTCTAATGTTTGAAAGCCCAACGCCGAGGGAGTATCTTGCCCTGTGCTTTGACATCAAATTCTGGAATCAAATAAAAGCCATGGAATTCATGCATGCATCTTAAAAAGAATTTTCATTCATTGCTCATCCCTTTATGTAGTTTGAGTTGTAGTAAACAGAGATTTACCTCCCAAATGCCACAAGTACATCTATTTCTTAAGATAATTACAAAGAAAGACATATTCAGGAGCAGATGAACCACACAGGAAGCTAATGACTCAACACTTTCGTCACTTGCAGTAGGTTGACTTGGTTTTATTTCCTGGCATAGGCAAAGGTTTAGTTGGATCTCAGTCTCTTTACAGTGATTTCCCCACTGTCTTTAGTGACATCGTGACGATACTCCCACTACCCGTGCCCCAAATCCCCAATACTCTGCCAAACTCCTGTTAAAGAGCACAGACTGAAAGTAAACATGTTTGATTCCCCCAAACAGCATGTGCATATTTTTTCCACTAGTGTTCTTTGCTTTTTGTTCTTGACATTTTCTATTTCATGGGTTCTTTTGCTCATAGGGATCTAACTTTTAACAGAAGCATACCTCTTTGCTGCCAGATCTTTGTAATGAAGGCATCTATAAAGGATAAACGTGTTCCATTTATGACTCACCTGATTCATGACAGATCTAGGCAGCTTCAGATATCATGTCAGTCCTCTCAAGAGTTATTTTGTAGGAAGCACAGCTAGTCTCTGTTCTGTAGAATCTGATTCTTGACATTTATAGTTCAAAATCTGCTTCTCCATTTACCTGGCACATAGAATAACATTACTTCATCATGCCTTAGATCCTGAAGGTGTTCTACAGATTAAAGACCAATGGGCATGGCAGGCTGTGATCCTAATAGATTTGAAGGCATCCACTGTTTGCCCCACACAAAGCTTGGAAGACTTCACACTGATTTATTCCCATGACTCCAAACCTCTGAGCTTGTATTTTGTCATGAAATATCTTTATTGTTTAAATGTTGGACAATTTCATCCATGTATATAACATATTATGATAATGTTCGTTACCTCACCTTGTTCTCTCTGATGATCTTTTTACTCCGGATGACATACTTTTTCCCAACTAGCCTTCATGTTTTTTCCTGTGTGCAGACAGGTTTTAAGAAGGCACACAGCTGCTGTGTCACTACGGCCATGTCACCCAGATGACAGCTTTGCATAGCATTCTTTCCTATCCTTTGACTCTTACGGTCTTTGTACCCCATCATGCCATCATCTAGAATCTTCCCTGCGCCTTGGCAGAAGTGATACAGATTGCCCCATTTAGGCCTAGCACTCAACAGTCGTCATGCATTCTCAGCATTCTGACTAGTTATGAAGCCACTGCATTAACTGTCCCTCACTGGAAAAAAATAAAAAATAAAAAAAGCTTCTTCAATTGCAGAACCCATCTAAGTATATAAATAAAATATTTAGAGGGCAATTTAGCTCCATACCCATTTAACATAATAATCAATATAATAGCAAGTTCTCCCGTGGGTCTGTGACTTTCCTAGCCATAGGCTTTTGGTGCAAGTTACAGTATGAGATGTGAATTCTTCCAATAGAGTAGGCCTCAAATCCAACCAAGAAGGGATTGGTTACCCTCAAAACAGTCACACCACTATTCTACCAGTGGGCATATGTTGCCTAGAAGGTCAGTATTGACACCCTGGGTTTAGTTTTTATTATTTTAAAATAATAGAAAATGAAGAAAAAAAAGGCTAGTGTTAACCTATTACAGAAGTCTTAATTTTGTTCTTAATGTCTTAAAAGGTACCTCCTTTCTATTTCTGCCCCTCAGTTCTCTATTGACATGGACCATCCATTCACAATAGAAGAATTGGATTCTCTCTTTCTTTACATAGCCTAATAGATACAAATGAACCATGGATTAGTTATTGTTCTTTCAGGAATGGCTTACTTCCTCAAAGATTCTTTTTTTTTAACATATTTTAAATTTTTTTAAACACTTTCTTATTTATTTATTTGCCTTGGTGTTTGCCTGGAACTGAAACTACAGACAGTTGTTAGCTGCCATGTGGGTGCTGGGAATTGAACCCGGGTCCTCTGGAAGAGCAGACGGTGCTCTTAACCGCTGAGCCATCTCTCCAGCCCCCCTCAAAGATTCTTATAAATGATTTTTCAAAAAACTTCCATGGATGAGCTGATTTGGAGTAATAAAAGATTCCATGGATGAGCTGATCTGGAGTAATGAGTGAAGGTCACCAAAATCAAGGACACTGGAAAGGACACCAACTTGGGACCAGAATCTTAGAACACAATATTCTACAGTAAGTTATTCACAATGAATTCTAATGATGGCATGACCAAAGACCTCATTAAGATCACAAAAAGTTCAGAGTTGAGAAAGGCACTCCGTACATTTTAGCTATTCCTAACAGTTTATCAGTGATTGCTACTCTGAACAATGAATCTAATAAAGAAAACATGAGCTGCAGTGTTTAATCAGTGACAATTATATCTACATTCTGTGTGTGGTCTTGGAAGGCAAAGTACAAGATTCTGCCAGTAGCATGGCATTTCCTGCCCATTTGTGTCAAAAGGTCAAGTGAGATTTTTGTTGTTGTTGTGGATGTGAGAGTATGAGTTTGGCCAACAGTGAGCTCAATTACATGAAAGATGTTCTGTTCTAAATAACAAGCTATTGCTACAACGAAGACACAACGTGCTACATCATGCAGTATGACTGTCAATGTCTATAAAGGCTATAACAAGTAACACTTTCTATCATGCTGCAAACGACCCACAGCTGCTTGGCTTCAGTCTTTCCTTTGTCTGTATCATGGGTGCAGTACTACAGATACTGCTGATAACAAGCTAGTTTTTGCTATGTACCATGGGAAGTGTTGAGTATCAATGGTTGGTGTAAGAACACAGAGAAGAAAAATCTTCTCCACTAAAGTCAGTTACACAGGGGAAAATTATCTAAGCAATGTCCTGATCTTTGCTTCAAGCAATCTTTGACTTCAGAGTTTCTGTCTTCCAGAAAATGTATTTTCTGTGGTCTACCTGCCTGGTGGTCACAGTGACAAGCTCTACCAATTTTTGGGAGTGGAGGAAATCCCGAGTTAAAGTTCACATGAGTGCAGCCATGGCAAAGACCCCCAATGCCATCCTCTAATCAGGATATGGTTATTGGCAGGATGTATAGACCACAGCTTTCACCTCTCAAGAGATAGACACTTAAGACAGCTCCCTACAAAGACCCCCTACTGAGATCAGCTAAGCCCCTCCTGTTCAGCTATGTATATAACAAATGTGTTGATTTCCAGTTGCTGATGCATAGTTTATCAAAGTGTATAACAGCACATCTCATCCAAGCTTTTCTGTCCATGTGCCTGTCACTCCTGTCACCTCAACCAGGTCAATCTCAAAGCTGTACTGGTCACGGCAATCAATCATATCACCTTTTGTTAATGAGATTGTTAAAGTTATCTCTGGAGGAATAATTCTGGAATAGTTTGTATCTAACAAAAGAAGATAGTGGGGCTGGAGAGATGGCTCAGCGGTTAAGAGCACCGTCTGCTCTTCCAGAGGACCCAGGTTCGATTCCCAGCACCCACATGGCAGCTAACAAAAGAAGATAGTACCAAAGACTTCAGTGCCAATGAGTCTTCAAAAAAATAGTAAAATTACTGACTTTTCATAAAGAGCAAAAGGGACATTAATGTTATAGTTTAGTAGTTCTAAGACAGAAGCTATTAAATCTGAATAAAATTGTCAATGAAAATGATGCATAGGAAATTCTACTCAAGTCAGCTATGAAGTCTTTACCATGGCCTCAACCTCCATCACATTATTTATATGTAAATATTATAAGAATAGATATAGTGATTTAAGATAAATGCATAAAGTAATGTAGAAAGTAATTGACAAGCCAGGCTGTGATGGTGCCCACCTGTAATCCTAGCACTTGGGGGCAGGGACAAAGGCAGGCAGTTTGGGGCCAGCCTGGGCTACAGAGTGAGTTCCAGGATATCCAGAACTGTTACACAGAGAAATTGTGTCTTAAAAAAAAAAGTAGTTGACAAAAGTTTTTGATAAAAGAAAATCTGCTGAGTGCTTTGGCCTTGGTTTTGTTTTTTGGGTTTTTTTTAAATGGTGTGAAGAGCATTGAGACTAAGAATACTTACCAATGATCAGCGATGGTAAGTGGAAAGGTTCGGGTACCACAGTGCATTATCCTTTCTCAGTACAAAAGAATCAAAGTGGATGGAATAATTCACCAAACACCGGCAGCTTTGAAATTCAATTTCCTATCGAATCCAGTGAGATTCTTTTAGCATTATCTAGATGAAAGGTTGGAAAACGAGTTTCTTCTTTGAAATGTTTGAGGTACTGGATACCAAATACCTGCACTGAGTGCACAGATGGGAATGAAAATCCTGCCAGTGTACACAGGAAAGGTGAGTCAAAGGCCCCTTCTTGACCTACTAAAGAGTATATCTCCTTAAGTATAAAAGGATCATACTGCTTACTCTTCCTATGGGAGAGAACAGAGAACTAGAAGCAACTAGTTTTACCTTTCGTAGCTGTTACTACTCATTTGGGCAACTGTTGTCAAGCCATGAGGAAACTTTCCTGCCAATATGATCTGAAATGAAGAATATTCACACAAATGCCAGGATACAGCTGGGCAATGGTGGCACACACCTCTAATCCCAGCACTTGGGAGGCAGAGGCAAGTGGACCACTAAGTTCAAGGCCAGCATGATCTACAGAGTAAATTCCAGGACAGTCAGGACTATTAGTGAACCCTGTCTTGAAATTTCACACACATATATACACACATATACAGACAGACAGACAGACAGACACAAACACACACATAATGGCAGAACATTAAAACTACAGGTGAAAGAGATACTTGTCAAAAGAACATTCCAGTAAGACCAAGGGCAAAGGCTAAAATAACTAAGAACCCAACTAACCAGCCTGGAAACTTGGAGACTAGTTAATGGTCTTGAATGACTATATTTTTTTAAACCAGTCTTTTGTTGAAACCATGCCTCATCATTCCAGAAGCATATATTTAGCGTGGTCCAAGACATGCTTGGAAATGACTTCTCATTCCATGCAGTGCCCTGCTGCTGAAAGTCTTCATGGTCTTCATGCTGAGAGCATCACAGGGTTATAGTATCCATGGTCCTACTTTTCACCTTAGAGCTATACAAAAAATACCTGGGGGCCCCTTGCCCACCACTACAAGAGAAAAATACCCTTTGAGTTTTCTAGATACAAAGTCCCACCTACAGCAAATGTTGAAACAGCATAAAAATAGAAACTCTCCAGGGGGAATCCAATGCTGCATCTGGGAACGGGAGATTAGGAAGTTAAAAACCAGATATTTTTGTTTTTTCATGGAAATGGAAGTTGACACAAACCAGGATTGATAGACTAGCATTCCTACTGGCCATAAAACAGGGTCTCACAAAAATGAACAGGGGATGTTTTCTTTAGCTCTGTCTGTGCACTGTTCAATAGAACAATCACAGGCCATCTATGATTATATTGTAGTGATTTTAATGAGAATGAACCCTCCCATTCCCATAGGTTCTGCATTTGAATACTTGGTCTCCACTTAGTGGCTCTATTTGGGAAGGCTTAGGAGGCGTGGCTTTGCTGGAGGATATACATTGTTGGGCAGGTTTTGAGAGCTCAAACTCTTGTATCATTTTCAGTGTTCTGCTTCCCTGTTTGGGGTTGGACAAGTAAGCTCTCACGTGTTTCTGATGCCATGCATGGTGCATGCTGCAAAGCTTCTGCTTACCCACTGTGATGCTGATGAGGTCCTATTTCTCTAGAACTGTAAGTTGTCATGGCCATTGGGTCTTGTCACAGCAATGGAAAAGTAACTTAAGACACACACACACACATACACACATATATATGACATATATACATATACACATATTTAAATAAGTTAATATTTACAATGTTCTAAAATTCAATGCCATAGTTGTGCCTATCTACCTGACATAGAGTGACTT
The DNA here is from genome assembly GCA_004025045.1 of Sigmodon hispidus. Classification (NCBI taxonomy): domain Eukaryota; kingdom Metazoa; phylum Chordata; class Mammalia; order Rodentia; family Cricetidae; genus Sigmodon; species Sigmodon hispidus. Next base: position 157,591 of record PVIH01003473.1, read on the forward strand.
CATTAGTTAGTTTGTTGGTATTATTCCTGTACATTATATGCAAGAAAGTTGTTACTTAAAAATGTTAAATGACTTTGAAGACAACACAATAAGCAGGTTCATGTACAACAAGGTTCTCAAAAAGGTGATCTTTTCGGATCATCTGACTTCTTCAGCTAGGCTTTTACCAAAGCTTCACAAGGATTCATGCTTAAAACAGGTCATCAGTTACTTTACATTCCTTCAATTAGTCCCTCAATAATCCAGACACCTCACTTAGGGGTGTGTGTGTGTGTGTGTGTGTGTGTACACTGGGAGGGACAGGGAAGAGTAAGTCTGCAGTGAACAGAACTAAAAATTGCTTTTCTTCTTTAATCCCTCCTTGCTATTTTTGAGAAGGGATTTTTCACAAACCAAGAGCTGACTGGTTTGGCTAGCCTAGCTGGCCAGAAGGCTTTGATTTCTTCGTCCCCTGTATTGGTATTATAGGCATGTACTGCTGTGCTGGGTTTTCATTTAAGCAGTGTCAATAAAATTAAGGTCCCTATACTTGTGTTGCAAACACCTTACTGACTGAGGGCATCTCCCTCAGGCAAGGATTTAGGATTTTCTTAAGTGGAACAATAGGTAAAGAAGCATACTATGGTTAGTCTATAGGAACTAACCAAAACCCCTTCTTGTTTCTAAATTATGAAAGGATTTTGTTTTTAGCTTTATATTCTGTTGCTTAGTTCTGTCCTAAGGATCATTCCGATTTGTGCCACTGTTGACATCCCACCAGCCATTTTGTTTGCCTTGAGTTTTTGTTAATGAATGTATCATTTCAGAGGTCAAGACCCTTTTCTGGGTGTGTGTGACTCATAGTGTTTGGTCTATGGAGCCTGAAGTTTGCTCAGTCTTGGATCTCAGGGACAGTAGGAAACAGAAGATTTACAATCAGTGTCTTTAGACTCAGTTCTAATCTTGTATACAGTGCAGCCAAGACAACCTTGAATTTATAAAAAGTGCCCACTTTGCTGGGCACTGAGGCTCAAAACTAGTTTAGGGTTTTGATAATCAGTATTGTCACAAAAAAACTTTACAACAAATGCATTTGTGCAGTCATTTTTTTAATGGCTCCATAAGACTCTGTTGTAGAGATAGACAGACATGTATGGCATATCAAATTTTTAGATGCTGAGCCTTACCTATTATTTTATCATTACAGAAAGAACTGAAATAAACCTTTTTAACCAAACAATTTGTACAAAACAAACAGAAAAAATGATTTGAACACACTAGCTCTGTTTTTCTAACTTCATGACACAGTCAGAACTTACATGCCTCTGAAGGATATGGCTTTCAATCCATCTGAGGTAATTTTTTATGACCTAAATCATGTCCTTTCTTGTTTCCTGGCCACTTGTCTATAGTTACTGAGAAGTTAGTATTTACTCTAAGTCTGTCCTTTTTTTTTTTTTTCTGCAGCTTGTCAATTTTGATCTCTGTGTTTTTAAGCTTTGTTATTGGGTACATAAATATTTATAATTCTCAATGTCCCCTTGATTAACATCTGCCTTTGTCACAATAACATTACTTTCAATATGGCTAGCAATGTAATTTAAGTTTGAATTTACTTTTCTGGTATTACTATACTGTTTTAGAGGTTTTATTGCTGTGAAGAGACTCCATGACTGCAGCAACTTTTATAAAGGAAAACATTTTATTTAATTAAATTTTATTAAATAAAAAACCATTTAATTGGTGTGGCTCTCCTATAAGATTTCAGAGGTTCACTTCATTATCATCATGGCAGAGAGCATGGTGGTGTGCCGGCAAATATGGTGCTGGAGGAGGAGCTGAAAACCCTACATCTTGCAGGCAATAAAAAGTTAATTTAAACAGTAGTCAGTATCCTGAGCATACGCAACCTCAAAGCCCACCCCTACAGTGACACACTTCTTCAACAAAACCATACCCACCCAACAAAGCCACACCTCCTAAGAGTGCTAGCCCCTAGGAGATTACATTCAAATTACTGCATTCTACTTTCTGGCCCCCAAAAGCTTATTATAATAACATAATGCAAAATTCATTTCTCCATGTTCCAAATTCTTTTGTGGGCAGTATATAGGTGGATCTTGCTATTTATTCAATCTGGGCCTTTTAATTGCTACAGTCTATCTTTAAAGTTATTGATATAGCTAAATTTAAGCATGTCATTTTGTTACTTGTATTTAAATATGGACATCTTATATAAACATGATCATTTATGCATATATTTCACATATACTTTATAACCAAAGTAACTACTCTGAAGACTGACCCTAGGGAAGTTCAGTGGCTCTTGACCTCCCTAATGTTGTGACCCCTTAATATAGTTCCTATGTTGTGGTGAATCCCCACCCTAAAATTATTTTCATTTTTACTTCACAACTGTAATTTTGCTACTGTTATGAATTATTTTTTTTGAATCGAGATAATTATTTCATTTTATTTTTTTTCTTCCTTCTTTATTTTGTATTTATCAAAAAAAAAACAGTAAAAAGAATTTAAAATGTGGAAGAGTTAACAATAACTATACAGAGGATAAGAATGATAGGCATGGCTTATCAAGGGAAGAAATACAAATAAGATTGCTACACCTATATTTTCTTTGTGTTCATCTTTCCCTCTGAATTTTTTTTTTCATCCC
>PVIH01003474.1:0-117072 GCA_004025045.1 Sigmodon hispidus
TACAGGGATGGAAAAAAAAATTCAGAGGGAAAGATGAACACAAAGAAAATATAGGTGTAGCAATCTTATTTGTATGTCTACCCTTGATAAGCCATGCTTATCACTCTTATCCTCTATATAGTTATTGTTAACTCTTCCACATTTTAAATTCTTTTTACTGTGTTTTTTTTTAATAAATACAAAATAAAGAAAAAAAAAAAAAAAAAAAAAAAAAAAAAAAAAAAAAAAAAAAACTTTAACTCCGTGGAAGCAAAGTAACAGTTTCTCATGAACCACCTTCTGTCTGTGGACGATGTTGATTTAAGTTTTGGATAAAATCAAGAAGAATCAATGAGACACACTAGAGACTGGCAGCAAAACTCTGCCCTACTGCAAATAACAGTGTCTGTGTGGCGCAGGAGAGCATGTGCTGCCATACACATGATACACTTTCTCACTATTAAGTTGGGTTAGATAGATGACACCAGGTTGTTCTCCCTCTACCCAACTTTTTTGGCTTCTATTTAATTTGCTGAGACTTTTTTCTTAATTTAGGAGAGAGATCTAGCATTCTTATAATACGACCAGACATTTTCTCACAGTTATCTTTATACTTACACAAAGATTGTTAGTTACTCCTTTGTATTGCTAAGAGTTTGTATTTCAAGAATCCTTAATTACTGATGGAGGGGTTAGAAAGGGAGAGGTGGATTATGATTGAGAACCTCTATCTCTCTCCTCTTAATATTAAAAGACCTAAAAGTATCTTTTCTCTCTAATATATTCTGAAAAATACCTGCCATCAATAACATCTTTTGAGGAAATATCCTTGTTTTGTTTTCAGTATGCTGCTATTTCTCTTTTTCAGTCTCTACTCAAAGCTAACCTGCTGTAATAGAAGGAAAGGGTTGCTGTTCTGGATCTCAGTCCTGTGCATCATTAGGCTGGAATAAAAATATCTCTGTTTTTGATACTTCCATACCTGTTTTTATCTAGACCACAAAAAGCTCTTATAAATTATGTTTATTCATCTATTTAATATGCAATAATTTTACACAACAATTTTTTGTCTTACCATATTTGTCAGCCCTACACATAAAATCTATGAGATAAAAAATCTATTTTAAAATATAGAATGGTGGACCAGTCAGGCCAGCATCTAGGTCTAGGCGACAGAGCACAACCCTTGCCCTCAAACCCCATCATAGCTCCAGCTGCAGGCAATCAAGCAGGACCCCTTCTTACAACCCTTCCTTTTACCACCCCTCATTGGAATCTATAGGCTAAAATCCCCACTCCATCTCTCAAAACCTTCTATCCCCAGGAGACCTCAACTGCTTTGTGAGACACAGACTCCACTGGCTCCAATTTCAGTAAGAGCTCTAATTGTCCCAAGAGTACCTATTGACAAACAGCTCCCTCAAACACAGACAATGCTTTCAATGATTAGAGGAAGAGATGGTTAGCACTAATAAAATACATATATATTCAACAACATAAAGAATAATATGTCACCACTAGAACCTAGTTGTTCCAAATAGCAAGATTTGAACATTCCAATATAGAAGAAGAGTAAATTGACCTTAAAAATAACTTTATGAAGATGATAGATCCTTTAAAGAGGAAATAAAAGCTCTCTTAAAGAAATAAAGGAAAAGACAAACAAAAAAATGGAAGAAATCAATAAATCTTTTAAAGAAAACCCCTCAAAAAGCAATCAAGAAGATAAAGAAAACAGTGTCTGACTTGAAAATTGAAATAGAAGCTATAAAAAAGCACAAACTAAAGTAATGCTGGAAATGAAAAATCTGAATAAATGAGCAGGATCTACAGATGCAAGCATAACAAACAGAATGCAAGAGATGAAAGAAAGAATCTCTGGCATGGAAGATACAATAGAAAAGACAAAGATTTGTCAGGCAAAGAAAACATTTATGTCGAAAAAGTCATAACACAAAATGTCCAGAAAATCTGGGACATCATGAAAAGACCAAACTAAAAATAATATAAAAAGAAGAAAGAAGAATACCAGCTTAAAGGTACAAAAATATATTCAAGAAAATGATAAAAGAAAACTTTCCCAACCTAAAAATGCCTATGAAGATACAAGAGGGCTTACAGAACACTAAATAGACTAGACTCCCCCAAAAGTCCACTCAACACATAATACTCAAACAACTAAACATATAGAATAAAAAAAAATATTAAGAGCTGCAAAGACAAAAGGCCAAGCTACTTATAAAGGCAGACCTATCAGAATAACACCCTATTTCTTAAGGGAGGCTATGAAGATCCAGAGGTCCTGGAAAAAATTTATGCAGACACTAGAAGCTAAAGATCTAGCCCAGACTACTAAACCCAGAAAAACTCTCAGTCACCATAAATGGAGTAAACAAGATATTCTATGCCAAAATCAGATTTAAAAAATACCTATTTACAAATCCAACCCTATAGAAAATACTAGAAGAAAAACTCCAACCTAAGGAAGTGAGATGCATCTACAAAATCACAGGCAATAGATAAAAACACAGCAGGATATTCCAAAGAAGGGAAAACACACACACATAATACCACCAAAAATAACAGGAGATAATCCCTGCCCAGCCATTAATATCAATGGACTCAATTTCCTTAAAAAAACAAAACAAACAAACAAACAAAACACATGCTAACAGAATGGATAGGAAAACAGAATCCATCCTTCTGCTGCATACAAGAAATACACCTCAACTTCAAAGGCAGACATTACCTCAGGGGAAAGAGTTGGGAAAAGACTTTCCAATCAAAAGTGCTTAAGAAACAAGCTGGTGAGGCTATCTTAATATCTAACAAAACAGATTTCAAAGTAAAATTAATTAAAAGAAATCTGGAATTCATTACATATTCATCCCTGAAAAAATTGATCAAGATGAAATTTCAATCCTGAACGTTTATGCCCTGAATACAAGGGTACCCACATAAGTAAAAGAAGCAGTACTAAAACTTAAATCACATATCAGACTTCATACACTATTAGTGGAAAACTTCAACACCCCATTCTCATCAGTGGACAGGACTGCCAGACAGAAACAGAACAGAGAAATACAGAATCTAACAAATGTTATGACTCAAATGTACTTAATAAATATATACAGAACTTTCTACCAAAACACAAAGAAATATACCTTCTCAGCACCCCATGGAACCTTCTCTAAAACTGACCATATAAACGGTCATAAATCAAATATAAAATAGATACAAATAAATGGGAATAAGCTCTTGTATTCTATTGAATCATCATGGCCTAAGTTAGAGTTCAATGGTAACACAAACCACAGAAAGCCTACAAACTCATGGAAACTGAACAGCTCTCAACTGAACCACCTTGGCATCAAGGAAGAAATAAAGAAAAAGAAAATAAACAACTTTCTAGAATTCAATGAAAGTGAATGCACAACATCCATAAACTTATGAGACACAACAAAAGCAGTACTAAAAAGGGAAGTTTATAGCACTAATTATCTGAATGAAGAATTTTGAGAAATCTTACATAAGTGACTTAACAGCATAACTAAAAACTCTAGAAAAAAAAGAAGTAAACTCACCCAGCAGGTAGTAATCAAGCTCAGAGCCTAAATTAATAAAATTGAAGCAAAAAGAAAAATACAAAGAATCAATGAAACAAAGAGTTGGTACTTTGAGAAAATCAACAAGATAGAAAAATTCTTATTCAAACTAATCAAAAGGCAGAGAGAGAATATTCAAATTAACAAAATCAGAAATAAAAAGGGAACATTAAAATAGACACAGACGAAATCTAGAAAATCATTAAGTCATACATCAAAAACCAATATTCCACATAATTGGAAATTGACAGCTTTTTGAATAGGTATACTTACCAAAATTAAATCAAGACCAGATAAGCAATTTAAATAAAACTATAATCCCTAACGAAATAGCAGTAATTATTAAAAGTCTCTCAACAACAACAACAAAAAAAAACAACTAAAAAAACAACAACAACAAAAAATTAAAAATCAAGGCAAGATAATTTTACTACAGAATTGTACCAGAATTTTAAAAAAGAGCTAATACTAATACTCCTCAAATAGTTCCACACAATAGAAAGAGAAGGAACATTGTCAAACTACAGTCACCCTAATGCCAAAATCACACAAAGATGCAACAAAGAAAGAGAAATACAGACCAATCTCCCTCATGATCATTGATGCAAAAATACTCAATAAAATGCTGGCATATGAAATAAATCCAAGAAAATATCAAAATATCTTCTGCCAGATCAAGCAGACTTTATCCCAGAGATGCAAGGATGGTTCAACATTCAAGAATCTGTCAATGTTATGCACCATACACAACCTGAAAGGAAAAAAAAATAAAAAAAAAAAAAACATGATCATGTCATTAGATACTGAAAAAGCCTTGACAAAATCTAACACCCACTTCAAGATAAAGTTCTTGGAGAAATCACAAATACAAAGAACATACTTAAACATAATAAATATACAGCAAGCTGCCAGCCAACATCAAAGTAAATGGAGAGAAACTCAAAAGCAATCCCACTAAAATCAGGAACAAAACAAGGTTGTCCACTATCCCCATATCTATTCAATAGAGTACTCATAGTTCCAACTAGAGCAATAAGATAACAAAAGGAGATCAAGAGGATAAAAATTGGAAAGGAAAAAGCCATTTGCTATTTGCAGATGATATAATAATATACATATATGACCTCCAAAATTCTACTGGAACTCCTACAGCTAATAAACATCTTCAGCAATGTGACAGGATACAAGATTAACTAAAAAAAAAAAAAATCAGTTGCCCTCCTATACACAAATCATAAAAGAGCTACAAAAGAAATCAGGGAAACAACATCCTTTGCAATAGCTGCAAATAAACTCAAATATCTTGTAGTAATGCTAACCAAAGAAGTGAAAGATCTGTATGACAAGAACTTTAAATCTTTGAAGAAAAAAAAATGAAGAAATCAGAAATGGAAAGATTTAGCATGTTCTTGTATAGGTAGAATCAACATAGTAAAAATGACAATCTTACCAAAAGCAACCTGCAGTTTTAATGCAATCCCCATCAAAATTCCAACACAATTCTATACATACTTTGAGGGAACAATAACTCAACTTCATATGAAAAAAAGAAAAAAACAGGATTGTTAAAACAATGCTGATCAATAAAAGAACTTCTGGAGTCATTACCATCACTGATGTCAAGCTCTTCTGTAGAGCTAAAAATGATAAAAAAAAAAAAAACAGCTTGGTATTGGCATAAAAACAGGCATGTGGATCAATGAAATCAAGCTGAAGACCCTAACATTAACCCACATACCTATGAACACCTGATTTCTAACAAAGAGGCCAAAAACATACAATGGAAGAAGTAAAGTATCTTTACCAAATGGTGCTGACATAACTAGATGATGGAATGTAGAAAAATATAAGTAGATCCATATCTATCACCCTGTACAAAACTCAAGTTCAACTGGATCAAAGATTTAACATAAAACTCTGAAACACTGAACCTAATAGAAAAGAAAGTAGAAAATAGCCTTGAATGCATTGTCGCAGGAGACAATGACAGAGGGCTGATCTCTAAAATATATAAAGAACTCAAAAATCTAAAGATTAAAAAAACCCAAATAAACCAATTTTTAAAATCAGGTACAGAACTAGAGACTTCTCAACAGAATAATCTCAAATGCCCAAAAGACACTTAAAGAATTTCTCAATATGCCATTAGGGGAAGTAAGTCAAAACAATTCTTAGATACCATCTTATACTTGTCAGAATGACTAAGATCAAAACCACTCATGACAGTCTATACTGGAAAGAATGTAAAGTAAGGGGAACACTCCTCCATTGCTAGTGGGAGTGTAAACTTGTACATCACTTTGAAAATCAGCATGGTGGTTTCTCAGAAAACTGGGAATCAATCTACCTAATGATCCAGTAATACCACTTTTGGGCATATATTCAAAGGATACACATTCTTACCACAAAGACATTTGCTCAGCTATTTTCATAGCAGTATAAGAGCATTATTTATAATAGCCAGAAGGTGAAAACAATCTAAATTTTCCTCAACTAAAAGATAAAACACAAACAAACAAAATAAGTGGTACATTTATACAATGGAGTACTACTCAGCAGCAGAAAAAAAATGACATCCTGAAATTTCCAGGCAAATAGATGAAACTAGAAAAAAAATCTTGAGTTAGATATCACAGTTCCAGAAAGACAAACATGGTATGTACTCACTCATAAGTGGATTTTAGACATAAAGCAATAGATACGCAGGACACAATTTACAACTCCTGAGCAGCTAGCTTATAAGGAAGTTGTAAGGATTCCTGGCATGCCACACGATAAACCCAACATGGGGCTGGGTGAAATAAAAACTGCTCTCTCTTTCCTGCTTCCCTCCTGGTACCTGTTTGGTAACACCCTTGAATAAACTCTTGTGTGGAATCTGATGGTATCTGTCTCTTCTCATGCAAGAAACCAACATTTTGGTGCTGTGACTCAGATAGGCTCTCTCCTGGGCTTAGGTGCACATAAACACTAGGAGAACCTGATCTGGGGCTCACTACCAGACCATCTTCCATCTGCACCGTCACAGCAGCATTCTCGAACACCACTAGCTTTGATTGGTAAGTTTTTCCTTTGCAGTCATCAAAAATGCAAACTATTGTCTCTGGCTTTCCGGTAGATCTCTAGTCTCACAGAGGACCAGTCAAGGTCTTCACTGGTCCCAGCTGTTCCTTCCCACCTGACACTCATTCCTGGCCTTCCCTGTTATTGAAGCCCTGTTCACTGCCTTGATTACAGGGTTCTGGACTGGACACCTATCCATGGGTGCTAAAAAGCTCCTATTGGTAGCACACTGGATGCCCACTATAGGTGCTGACAGGTGCCAGTAGTGGCTAACATTGGGTTTGGTAACCGCTCCTGAAAACTGGAGAGCTATTAGGGGTGGCTTTTATTGGTTTGGGCTTTACCCTGATGCTCATTTCAGATGCTGATGAGTATCTTGGGATAGCTGGCATATTTGGACATTAGTTGAACATTGTCCCAACATCTACTCTGAGAGGTGACGACGTGTTCCCTCCCCCTCTGGACCTCAATAATGGAGAAGGAGTCAGCAGAATATATCTCTCCATCCTCACCTCTAGGATGCATTCTTGAGATTCTCAAGCCACTTAACCTTTTTGCTTTACATCAATACCACCAAGCTTATCCATTTTTGCACAAAGAAATGGCCTGAATACCCCTTAGATTGCTCAAAATAGCCACCTAACAGCTCACTGGACCCCAATATTTTACAGGAGCTAACTTTTGCAAGCATACAGGCAGGTGGAAAAAATTTTTCCTATCTCTTTTCATATCTCAGCTCTAAACTTTCTCTTCTGGCTTTCTGTTCTTCTGCCATCTGTTTCTAGCCACACGACCAACCCTCACCTTTCAAACCTCAAGTCTCAACAGCAACTCTTCCAGCATCTTTCTCTCCAGGAACTCCAAACCTGGTGCCTATATTTACCCCACCAGTCACTCGTTCTCATGCTCTAAGGATCCTAATCCACTTCTCCCTCTGTGGGAAGCAGCTGCCATAGATAGGATAGTGAAAGTTTATGCCCTCTTTCTTCTGTCAGAACTTTCTCATGTAGAAAAATGGGACTGTGGAGCAAAGACGAGTTTGTGGCCAGAATTCATGCAGATAAAGTTTGTGGTGGAGTGATCTCTATACGATGTAAATAAATAACTGTTTGGACCCATGTAGGACACCGTAGATGTGGGTGGAGAATCAGAGACAGCCAGGTAAAAAGAAAATAGAGTTAGTCCCTCTGTATCGGAACCCCAAGAGGAGCAGACATGTAAGAGATACCAGCCAACCACGGGCTGAGCCACGTGGCGAAAAGATTAATAAAAATGAGTTAATTTAAGAAGAAAGAGTTAGCTAATAATAAACATAAGACATGGGCCAAACAGTGTTAAAATATATAAACATATAATTCATTTCTTTTAAGAGACAAAAGCCGTGGGCACACAAACCAAGTTCCAAACTGCCGGCGCCACACGTGCGCCACGCACAAACCTCCAGCCCCAAACAGGCCAAAAAAAACCATACAACAACAAAAGTTCATCACGTTTTTAAGTGCCTCACAAATGTGTTCTCACAGTAACTTAAATCCTAAGAATACTGAAGAAAAGCAACTTCTCATGACCCGTTTTTTACCTAGAGCTACACTGACATCAGAGATAAACTCAGATAGGGGACCACAGGCAGACTCCACAGGCAGAAGTCTTAGTTCTGGCTTTTAAGGTATATCACAGGAGAGATAAAAAAAAAAAAAAAAAAAAAAAAATGCCAAAAAAGATACCTTCTGCTGGCAAAAGCTATCTGACTAGCTCCTTCAACTCCTTCTGTGGCAAGCAGACCTAGACTTCGAGGTGCCTGTTTTAAGTGTGGCCAACCCAGCCAGTACCTTGCTCCTGCCTAGCCTCACAGAGGCTGTTCAGGTCTTGTTCTGAGTGCCATCAAGGGAATGCTTGTCTAAATGAATGTTCCCAAGCCCTGTATGACTGGGGATATTCAACAGGGACCACTCCCAGCTGCTGTAGGCCTAGCCATGGGTGATTGGTGCTGCAAGGGCTTCTTTAACCCAACCACCGTCATCACCAAAAGGGAGCCTTGGGTAGTCATATGGTATCAGGATGGTCCATCTTCCACATGGACACCTGGAGCCACATACTTGGTCCTACAGGAGCTTTGGGGTCTTACTTCTCTTTCTAGCCTCTCCATTTTCAGGGTGGGAAACAAACAATTCCAGCCTCATCAAATGCTGCCACTTAACTGTATTTTCAGAGATATCCCTATCACTCACTCATTTTTGGTTATGCCAACCTGCCCCATACCCCTAATGGGAAAGGATATTTTTAGGTAAAAGTAAGAGCTTTCATTTCTCTTAGTAACATTTGCCTGAATCCAGATTCCACCAGCCGATCTAGCTGCCCCGTTACTTATCTTGCTATCTGTTCAACACATCAGCTCTAGCCCCCCCATACTCTCTTTCAGCCTCCCAGGTGGACCTCAAGTATAGGATATTTGGAATCTTGCTGTTGCAAGACACATTTCTCTAAAACTCCCAATCTCTGAGTTTTTCTTTCCAGCCTACTTCTCAGAGCCTAAATTGAGATAGTTACCAGCAAAAGACTTTGAGCTATTTCAACTCACCCTTCCCCTCCCTGACAAATTAACCCTCCAGCTGCTGCTTCTAGAGAATGGAAAAGCCCAGAAGCCATTTTACTATCAGAAAATAGTTGAGCCCCACCCTCTGAGGACTAGAGAAAGAAACCAGGAGCCATTTTTAGAATCAATACAGGTAAAACAGACCATTCCCCTCCCCATCAGAACCAAAAGAAAGGAATCAGAAGCCATTTTACCCTTGGCAATGTGTAAACAAAAAACAGGAGACATTTTAACCTCTTCTCATCCCCAGACCTAGCAGAGCACATTCACTATATGTGTCATTTCCCAAAGTTCTCTTACTAACTCATAGATTTTTTTTCCAAGCTCCAAAAAATAAAAATTCATCATTCCATGGCTTAAACTCCCTGAAATGCAGGAACTGAGCTGCAATACCCAGCAAATCCATCACCAGAGGAGACAGTTCCCCAAAAGACAAACTTTACCCTTAAGACAGCTTGAAGCAGCCATAAGAGACTGTTGACCCTGTTGTGATCCAATCCATTTTCCCCTGCCCCCCCTCATAAACCTGACTTTCTTTGTATAATAAACATGAGTGTGAGATGTAAGGATCCCTAGCATGCCACATGATGAACTCAACATGGCACTGAGTGAAATAAGAATTCCTGGCATGTAGCAGCCACATGGTAAAGCCAAGATGGCACAGGCAGACCATGCTATATGGAGGGCATGCCCCTAGACATGGCTATGTAAATCTGTGCCCACCCACTCTCTTAAAAAAAAACAACACATGAATGCTGATCTCTGTGTCTCTTTCTCTTTTTCCTTCCTGCTTCCCTCCTGGTACCCACTCAGTAACTCCCTTGAATAAACTCTTGTGTGGCATCTAGTGGTACGTGTCTCTTCTCTCATATAAAACCAACAGAGATAACTAAGACATTCATGGATTCCCCCTGGGAAGGGGAAATAGATAAGATCTCCTGAGTAAATTGGGATCATAGGGGATAAGAGGGAAAGGAGAGGTGGGAATAGAACATGAGGGAATGAGATGGTTGTATTGGGGGACAGACAGAGAGGGAAAACAACTAAATAGATATCTTGATACAGGGAGCCATTATGGGATTAGAGAGAAATCTAGTGCCAAGAAAATATCCAAGAACCTACAAAGATGACCCCAGCTAAGACTCCAAGCAATAAAGGAAAGGGTGCCTAAACTGGCCTTCACCTATAATTAAATTGATAACCACCCTAATTGTCACTATAGAACCTTCATCTAGAAACTGACTGAAACAGATTCACTGCTAAGCACTTGGGTGAACTCCCAGTCCAATGTAAGAGAGGAGGGAAAGATTATATGAGCAAATGGGTCAAGATTATGATGAAGAAACCCACAGTGACAGTTGACTTGAGCTATTGGGAACTCACTGACTGTGAACTGGCATCTGGGGAACCTACATAGGACTAAACTAGGCCCTGTGAATGTGCATGACAGTGGAATGGCATGGACAGTTCTTGAGGCCTCTGGCAGTGGGACCAGAATTTATTCCTAGTGCATGAATTGGATTTTTGGAGCCCATTCCCTGCAGAGGAACACCTTGCTCAGCCTTGATCCTGGGGGAACAAGCTTGTTCTTGCCTCAACTGGATATGACAGACTGCATGATTCATCCTAGGAGTCCTTACCCTCTCTGAGAAATTGATGGGAAGATAAAGTTGGGGGATGCTGGGGGTGACTGGGAAGAAAGGAGGGAGGGGCAACAGTGTAAAAAACTTTTAAAATAAAAGAATAAAAACCAAAATATAGAATGATTGAGTTTCTGAAAATGTTTGTAAATTTTATTAGAGAATGTAAAAGTAAAGACTCCTTGCATGTCAGATGGTATCTAACTATTTTGTTCCCTATTTCTTCTAATACTTTTTTTCTCTAGTATTTTTTGGACACCTATAAATATCTCATCTAAATAAAGAGTTCCAAGTCTTATGTACTATGCATAAAATATGAAGTATTTTTAATATATTTATATTACAAAATCTCATTTATCTTGATTAATGAAGATTCTACAATGTTGCATATGTATTAACATTCTTGACTAATTTAGAAAATTTACAAAATAATGAAATTATTAATCAAGTAAAATAGATAGAAAATAGTAGCAAAAGTAAATTTTTGTCAATTGTAAATTCAGATTAATTTGGTAATTATAACTATATTACAAAATATAATAATTAGTATAAAGACAGACATAAGAAGAAATAGAACATTTGACTTCACCCAAAGCCATTGATTTTATTAAAAGTACATTCTTTATTTCTATTTAACATAAGGCAGTCAAAAGAGTAAAGACATGATTACAGAAAGTGATAATAAAAGGAAATCCTGCTAAGTTAGAGATACAGACACAAAGACAAGGAATTTAAACTCAGAATATATATACATATATATATATTCTTTTAGTGATTATTGAAAGGGAATATATTACCAATAGAAAATTATATAAGATACATTAACAAGAAATTCAGAGCAAGTTAATAATTAAATGGTAATAAATGAATTACAAATACTTTTAGGTTTACTGGTTATAAAAAAAAATACAGTAAATTAACTAAGATGGCTAAAATTAAAAGACTGTCAGTGAAAACCACTAACAAAGAAGGAAACAACCAGAACTTACACACTTCTGGTGGGTTCAGAAGCCCATGGAAAACAAGCAGCTTTCCATATGCATTTTCTAACACCCAAAATTCTACTCATTGACATGTGTGTGTGTGTTAAAGTATTAAAAGAAAGTCCACAGAGTATTTGCTTCAGAAAACAAAAGAGCAAAGAGTGCACTGTTCCAAGTAGTCATTAACAATAAAAGATATAATAATTTAAAACATATTTGCATAAAGGGAATGAGGAATTATCACCCATGCAGTATAACATAATCAAATATTATAATACTGGGCAAAAGAAGCCAAATAAAATTATATTTACTATGAATATGTGTTTTGTTTTGTATTTCTTTCATTATTTGAGAGAGAAAAGAAAAAAAAAACTGTGGAAAATATACAAAACACTGTACAAGAAATTTAGAAAAACATGTATTGATATGATCTGTTTAGCTGGAGTATCATTTATATTAAGTAAAACTAACCTTTATATCTTTAAGGACAATTCTGTTCAGTGTTAATGATGCACACACCCAAGTTGTGAGTGTGGAATAGTCTATGTTTTCTGGAATTCAGTGCCAGTTCTTTGGACTTATTTAAAGTGAACCTTCTAGCTGACAATAAAGGGAACCCTGAGAGTGGCTCTCAGACTTGACAGGTCACTTTACAAACAAGAGACCCAAACTAAACAGGTTAAACAAAGTATAAACTAAGGTTCCTCCAGACCAGGCAGGCAGAAGAACCCAGTTTCACTTCAGATGGTCACTTAGTAGTTTTCCTCATCCCCATCAAGAGCTGGGAGAAATCAGGACAGGAAGATTCTTAGGAGCAGAGAAAATGTGAGCTGTGGAATGCCAGGGAATACTGTTTGTGGATCATTTAGGAGGCATACACCTATACTAATTCTGGGTAAAATATGGAGAGTTGCCTTTAAGATTTTAATATGTAATTCATTTTCATCAGAACAAAATGTTGTAGCACACAAAATAGCTAATAACAAAACAACAAGCTACAATGGAAGGAAAAAGTGTCCTCTCCCTCCAAAGTGCATTAGCTGAAGATGATTCACAGCAAGTTGCAGTATCTCTTAGTGAACAGATGAAAACAACCTTGTCAAAGACAACGAAAATGCAGAGCTGGTGTCTCAACTCATTGTTTCCAGGTTGACATAACCTTAACTACAACCAAATTGCATGAGAAAAAAGATGATTATAAGCCAATGTTATAGTGAATGTCTTCTAAATCCTTTCTAAAAATCTAAAGTTGGCACAAAAAGTAACAAACAAGGGAAATGGAGATGCTTAAAAAGCAACTTATATAGTAAACAAAACTCTTGTATCCCCAAATCACATTCCATAGAAGGGCTCTGTCAACCCATACAATTCAAGTATTCAGACTACACAAGAGAAAGAGAAAGCAAGAAACAGAAAGAGGGAAGGAGGGAGAGATAGAGGAAGATATATATATATATATATATATATATATATATATATATATATATAGAGAGAGAGAGAGAGAGAGAGAGAGAGAGAGAATACCATATTAACCTTTCTCCTTTCTTCTAAGAGCCTACAAAAATGAAGTGAGAGAGCATGGTGGGGGTGGGGTAGATTTCACAAAATCAAGAATGGCAGGATGGCAGGGTTCCTGCAGGGGTCCAGCATGCCTACAGAGTCATCCCAGGAAGCCTGCTGTGACAATGGCATTTGAAGCATTCAACCTACAGGGCATCAATGAGACTAGAGAACCTACTAAAAAGGACTTTTCTAGGCACCATGCCAGACTGGGGAAATAGGAGCTCTGCTTGCAGGGTTGGGTGGGGAGGGATGCTGTGTTTCATAGAGACTGGGGGCTCTGACTCTCTTTGATCAGGGAACTCTGCTCTAAGAAAAAGTCCAGTCTGAGAAGTGTGTGTCCTGTTCAGTGAGACCTAGAAAACTATGCTGAAATGTATCCGTGTGTCAAAGTAGGAGAGCTTTGAAAAAGGCAGATAGAGCTCAGCTCCAGATTTAGTTTAGATCTCTAAACAGCTGTGAGTATTTGTGAGACCCAAAAGCAACTTGTGAAAATCCATTGTGAGATTCATAGCTTGGCAGATCTTCAAGAACATCACGTAGGATAAGTCTAGGCAATGAAATAAAGC
Organism: Sigmodon hispidus; assembly: GCA_004025045.1. NCBI lineage: Eukaryota > Metazoa > Chordata > Mammalia > Rodentia > Cricetidae > Sigmodon > Sigmodon hispidus. The sequence continues at coordinate 13,993 of PVIH01003474.1, forward strand.
ATAAAACAAGAGGAAGAGTTCACTGTCACCATATTATTCATAGTAATATTTTCAAAGGTTTATAAAGTAATTGAATAATATGTTTTAATAATCAGTAGGTTTGCTTTATGTCAATGCCTATTTACTTCATAATTCCCCAACTATAGGTATGACAATTATTGTTATGTAGCCCTACAGATTTAAAAATTTAAAAAATGTGTTGGGAGGGGGAAGAGACCTTGAATAAGGATATACAGGGATGGAAAAAAAAAAATTCAGAGGGAAAGATGAACACAAAGAAAATATAGGTGTAGCAATCTTATTTGTATGTCTACCCTTGATAAGCCATGCTTATCATTCTTATCCTCTATATAGTTATTGTTAACTCTTCCACATTTTAAATTCTTTTTGCTGTGTTTTTTTTTAATAAATACAAAATAAAGGAAAAAAAAATAAAAATTTAAAAATATCTAAATTATGAATAATTTGTAGTCTGTTTTACACCAAAAATCACATTACAATGAAGTTACTTACATATTTATGTATCTATACATACATTCATCTATACCTTTTGAATATGAAATGCTATTTAACCACTCATATGCAATGGCACTTAGTCTCTCTAACTGATAGCATGTAATATTTCTAATCCTTAAGTTACAAAATGGTAACATAAACATTTTTTTAGCAACTATGTGCTCATATAGTTTAAGTCAAAAGTCAGTGACTGTTCCATATCTTACTTTTTTTTTTCGTTTCTTTCTACTTCTAAATTTTTCTGATGATAAAAAAGTATTGGTTTTTAGAATTTTTTCTTTGTGTTTTTATTGTTTATATACAAAAAGACAAAAAAAAAATTACATGATGGTTATTTTCCCCCAATGATTTTTCTAGATTCTATATGTACTTTCTGGTTTGGGATTCTATTAGACTTCATAATATTTTTTTTAGTAGTAAATAGTCTCATTTGTTCATTCTCACTCAGCCTTAAAGCATCTACATTTGGTGGGGAGGGCCGGTTGTCATACCTACAACACTCATCAACATTTTTAGGTAAAAGCAATGATGGTGGCCAGCTTGTTTCAGCCTTTCCCAGAAAGATGATTGACTGTTCTCCATTCCCTTTGGATATTAGGGGCTAAAGTAGAGGACAAGACAGCAAGGGGAAGATTCAGCATGGCTGGACTCATTCACTCTGCTCTTGTTTGCTGTCAGCAGATCAGAGCTATAACTTGGCATTGGATTTCTCATGCTTAGTAAAAAAAAGGCATTCATGTCAGATTCAGGGCATTTTAGAGACTTCACATCAATTGAAAATAAAAAATATGACTTTATTCATAATAAAAATGTAATAAAAAAGAATTAAAGAAATACTAGGTACAGAAGCAAACCAATAAAAGATGCTTGTAAAAAAAAAAAAAAGAAAAAAGAAAAAGAAAATCTTCCTACTGCCCTTTGATGCGAGGATTGCCATGTGCAAACCATTCCTTGTCTATCTAATAACTAGTACAGATTCATTCTGTTAACTGCGATCTTCCATATAAGAACCCCGTGTAATTGATGCCTGTATGTTGTTGTTAGGCTATCTCCCCTTATATGTATCCAGCCCCTTCCCACAGGCTTGCTTTCCATGCAGTCTTTGTAACTTCAGATGCAGTGTTGCTCAGTTCTAAAGGACCCATCTTTTCCCAATTTGTCATCAATACAAGCACCAGCCTGCCTTTCATTTCAGATTTTTATGGTACTAGCTCTGAAACTGTCCCCTAAATCTTATCCAGTCCAGAGGACACAGGCCAAGAATCAAGGATTTCTATGAATTCTTTTTGGACTCAAAAAATATGGTTCACTGCTTGCCCTGACACCCACAACATGAAAGGGAAAGAAAATACTATAGCATTCTAGATGCTTTTCATGACATGTCCTGTCCACTTTCCATTTAAATGTAATTGATATGATTGCAGCAAATACTTTACAAGACTTCCCTTTGGGTTTATTGTTGAATTTTGGACACACAGACCATCTACTTTCATGTATGTTGTTTTTCTTCTATTTTTATAAATTCATAAGAAAATCAAAACACTTGTCCTAAATACCAATTGTTCTTCATTTTATTTTTATTGGCTTTGTAATCACTGTGAAGAGACACCATGACCACAGCAACTCTTATAAGGAAACCATTTAATCGAGGGGGCCCCTTTATAGGCTCAGTCCATTATCATTATAGCGGGGAGCATGGTGGTATGCACGCAAACATGGTGCTCGAGCTGAAAGTCCTACATTTTGCAGGCAAAAGGAAGCCAGCTGTAACACAGGGCAATATCCTGAGCATAGAATTCCTCAAAGCCTGCCCCTAAACTGACATACTTCCTCCAACAAGGCCACATCACTCCCAAAAAAGCCACACCTTGTAATAGTGTCTCTCTCTATGAGATTATGGGGGCCAATTACATTCAAACTACTACACAAATATTTTCAAGTGTTATTTATGTTTTCCCAATTAGGAAAAACTCTGCGGGAGGGGTAGTTTAGATAATAACACTCTATACTATACACAAAATCTTATATTTGGTATTACATATTATTTACTTAAGTTTATGAATTAAAGTAAATGGCTAGTTTCATACGTTGCCTTGACTAAGGTAAATACTATTGCAGCATGATAAATATAAGAACTTGGACATAATTCTTCATGGTTAAAAAAGAGCTGATATGCATTTCTGAACACTGAGCATTTCCTATTCCTCTGTTAGTATATCAAGTCATGTTCCAGACATGGGCATTTAAGTTAACACAGTGTCAAGCTGTCTTAATCCTCAGTCATTGATTACAATGGACCTTTATCTACTCTTACACTGGTTAAGCATTATTTTAAAAGACTATTGGAAGCAAGGCAAAAATATATAGGTCTCTGTCCTAATTTAGCTCCTTGTGGTCAGTTCAGAAGGAGCATAGTAGATATGCACACAATATATCTGATTCATAATAGGATTCTTATTTAAAAAGACAAAGCTTGCTTGCACATCTAGACTACATGCAGGTATCTCATTAGCCTTTCAAGTGACACAACCCAGACAACTTGGCATATCACTACTTTAATGAGCCTTTTATCTTCCAGCAGAGGCCATGTTTAGAATCTTCTGCAAAATCCTTCAGAAGGAGGTGAGGTAGTAAATGTTCTGTTCCATGTTTATTAACTTCTAAGGTGTGCATTAAAAGATCAGAGTGACCTGCTAAATGGTCTTTTTTTATCCACTTGGCTTCCATACACTCTAATTAGGTCAATCCTCTGATGGTAGAAAACTTAAAATACTTGCTCACCTTCCTCCATCTACTTTTATTATTTTTAGAGAAGGTCACTTTCTAAATTGCTTTAGTGTAAAGATTTGGTGAGATTTCATCCATCTTATTTATCCAAATTTCTCATTGAGAGCACTCTTGTCCTTAGGGTCAAAAAACAAAAGGAGAAAGAGAAAGGAACATCTTCTTTATTGAAAATAAGCTTTCAAAATTATAAAATAGTACTTCTAATATAAACACTTCCTGTGGATCAGATTTCTCATTGATACTATAGGGTGTGAAACTTAACCAGCTTACCTGAAGGAATGATATATCTTGCTCATGGTCTCAGCAGATCATTCCACCATTATCTGGACTCATGTACTGGAGCAGAGTAACATGGTTTGGGGGATGTCTTAGTAAGGAGGCTGTTTACCTCACAATAGAAATTAAGCAGGGAAGAATGCAGAAACCAATTATGACTTTCAAAGGCATGTCTCACTCACCTATCTCTCCATCTTGCCCCATCCTCTTAACATTGCTACAATCATCTAAAAACCAAACCACCAACTGGGACCAACCATTCAACAGTGAAGCCTGTGAGGACACTTTGCAGTCAGGCATAACAAACACAAAGATGTCTGCATTTGATTCAGATCCTGCTTCTTTGGCAGATTTTATGTTTACAGTTCTCCCAGATTTTATGTTTACAATTCTTTGGCAGATTTTATGTTTACAAGTCTGAACATCAAAACTTCTGTAAACACTGATCCTCTTCATCCCCTCCCTCCCTGTGGGTATATACCACACAGATTCTGTTCAGGTGTTTTGTCTACATGGATGTGTGTGCACAATGTGTATACAGTATCTTCAGAGGTGCAATGCCTGCAGAGGTCAGAAGAAGGTGTCAGATACCCCAGAACAAAAGCTACAGGTGGTTGCAAAGGGCTGTGGGGCTAACCCTTGATACTCTGCAAGAGGAGTAAGTGTTCTTAACTACTGAGCCACCTCTCCAGTTTCTCATGAGAATGCTTTGATAGCTATGATTTTCCAGATCTTTCATACTTGGCACTGGGCCTTCACTTTGTGTTATCATAACCTACCCAAAGACTAATACTGTGACAAAGAGATGTCACCCAAATGGCTCCCTCAAGAGAGAAGTTGATGTCCTAGCAGCTTGACATACTGGTCATAGACAGTGTATACTGTAACCCTTTTCTGGAAGTGCCTTAGCTATAGGGAATAAAAACTGTTCCAAATCACATTCTTTCCACAGAAGCCAACAAGCAATGGCTGACTAATGTGAAGATTGATTAATTCATGGGCCTACTAGCTCAGCTGAGCCTGTATTAAAACCTGATTTTTCACGGTGATAACCCTCATTTCTCTTCAGTCCTTCCAAAAATATGGGTCTTGTCACTTCTCCACAGTAAACACTCTACTACCACATTGCCTCAGAGTCTGTTTCCAGTTATTCCTCTTTACAAGGGCTGCTTAAATGTTAATCCATAGAGAAAGTCATAGTTAAAAATTTGGGAGACTATGATCTCTTGAATGCTAGGAGTTTGAAATCTCTTAGGAGGAGTCATGAAGTAGATAAGCATGGGGCACATCTTAGTAACATGGGACTCTAGTCCATGTGAAATAAAACCAAGCTTTATTCCCAGGTGAACTTTTAGAAAACAAAATCTCTCAATTAGCAACTTATACATTTTTATATTTAGGTATACACTCTATTAAAATCAAATGTATTATGGGAAGGGACATGCACAGTAAATAAGTTACTTAATTTGCCAATCAAAATAGAAAATTGTTAAAACTATGTCCCTAGTATCTAAACCCCTCCTTCTCTTGAGCTCTCTATAAACAAAAGGTATGATGATTGAGAGCCTGGAGTATTTTCAGGCTTGGGGCTGCTGGAGTATTTTCACTCTTGGGGCTGCTGACACACAGTGGATTCTGACTGAAACTATAGCTTCGCTTTGAATGAAGGTTTTTGTCTACTTTGTAATCTGTGTAGACTTACATTATAATTCCTTGAACAAGAGATCAAGAACTTTCAAATATCCAACCCAAATTACCAGTTAGGCTGGCTCTTGGTGTTCTACAAGAGGGAAGACCTTCTTAACTCCTGATAATTGCTGTTGTCTTTGGCGATCCTATCTAAAAGACGCATCATGCTACATCTGTCTCTATCTTGTCAAGGGCTATTTTCCGTGTCTCTTTTGCCCAAACATTCCTCCCCTTATACAGGGACCACTGATTTTGGCTTTTGGGCTCACCTTTAACTAGTAACAGATTCTGTAACTTACTTTCATTTGCAAAGACCCCCCATTATCAAAAACTTTTCATTTTCAGACTTCCGTGATCAGGATTTCTAATGCTATTTTAGAGGGAGATACTTCAGGACATAAAGAGTATTTCTGAGGATTGTAGATAAGTTATAGCTGATATCTGTAAAATTTCAAAGAACTAAGTGTTTGTCATTTATTTTTCTCCCTTAACTCACCACTAAAATGCATTGTTTCTTTTCCTATCAGGATGAAGGCACATAACTTCTACCACCAGAGAAACTTTTGCCAAGCATAGAATTGGAAGTCATTGGTGCAAATGAAACACAAACCTTAAGGGATATGTGACAGGCACATTGGAATTGAGGAAATGTCAACTGCATCTACAGCCCCTGGAATGGCAGCCATGCAGTCTTCAGCTGACCATTCACATGCTGTCCTTTGGGATACTGATACTGGCTGGATATGCAATTTCTAAGAATATATCTCTATCCAGCACATAAGGTCAGAAAACTTTGTAATATCCTTTCTAAACTGCCTTTCATTTCTTTTACTAGAGAGTTGGAATATTTTATCTGCAAAGTGAGAGCCTAACATTTGAGAAATCCACCTTGAGTTAGATCAGATGAAATGAGGAAAGAAGGAGAGATGTACTAAAAGTTCTGGTTGAACTTGTGCAAATTTGCAGTGGCAGATTTAGAATGTGGGATTCTGATCCTGCCAGCACATCTTATGGACTGTCCCCCATTTCTTTTATCTGGTTTTCTGTATGTGACAGGCTGATTATTGTTCTGGAACTAGTCCAATAGGAGTATCTGGACTTTGGGGGCCCCGAGGACAGAACTCCATGCCTTCCCCAGTTCTAACCAGGCAAAGTCCTTTCATCGGCTATCTACTCCATGAATGAATTGGTGGGTTCAGAAGAGGAATTATTGTGAGTTTGTTGTAACTCTGGTGGCCAGGAAAGCAGAGCATCCAATTGAGATCTTATTGAGAATTCATGCCAAAACAGAGAATGGGAAAGAAAGACACAAGGTTACCCTAACAGGAGTGTAGAGAACTTATGAAAAATATGTAGGATAACCTTGTCCCCTGGAAAATCATATGAGCCAGCAACTATTTCTGTGTTGACTGCAGAGATGCTTTTAGATATTCTATTCAGAAGATTATGAGCTTATAAGTATCAACATGTACCTATTTAAAGTTCAATTCTAATCTCAGTATTCCCAAGACTAAATGAGGAGATCCTAGTATTAAGCAACTCTAGGCTACATAATAATATATATAAAAGTTAAATTAAATATATCATTTTACACATTAATTAGAATAGAAGCTTCAACTGTCTTTTTATTACATACTAATCTAGTCTCAGTATCTTTAGGGTACAAGTAGTGAGGAATAGAATGACATCAGACTTTAGTCTTAAATTACTAAATAAGTGGCTCTGGCTAATTGGCCAACTGGGAATGTGGGATTTGAGTAATAAAACAGTAGCAAACACTTTCATTCATTATGCTTTTCATATTGAGAGATAATAAAAAGACAATAATCAAGCAATCCAACTCCTACCTAGTTACATGGATTCAAACAGGTTAGTTAGCTTCTTGATTCAAGATCTTTGTCTATACAAAGATGACGGCCTTTACACCCATACATAAAATACTGTTCCTGTCACTGTGTTTAACAGGTGCATTTATAAGTATATTTAAAGTGATTTGATCTGGCATCACCCAAGTGCCTCTGTCTACTTTTACTCCTGTTCCCAGTGTTCATGCTGTCTTCCAATTTATCTCTGCTCACTTGAAAGAATTGTATATTGCCTCTTCCTTGAAAAGAAAATTCCAAAAAACAAAGAAAATGTAATCAAATACAATTTTTTAGCTCACATCAACCTTGGAATTGAATATGAAAGACAACAAAGAATTTCTTTAATTAAAAAATTCATTGTCTCATTTTCCTTCCCATAGCTTTTCTACATTGATCTTTAGAGATGAATCTTAGTATAATAGAAAGTAGAACACTGGGAGGTAGGATGTCATTTCAGAAAAATATGGCAGAGGCATCCATTTTCCTATCATATGCAAGCTCAATCTGTTATCCCCATAAAAACTCCATGACAAGCAAGCTGACAGATATAATTGGCCTGTGCACAGACATCCCTGGCTACTGTGCCTGCCAAAGAGACCAAAGCTTCCTCTTTACCAATGTATCTGCATACCCTTTGCAGGAGCTGACAGCAAATGTAGACTAGGTCAACAATTAGTCTTGAATTGAAGACTTGATTAATGGGAATTAACTTGTTAACTTTGCAAGCCTAATAACACTGGGCCCTGGTCAGATTCATTTTCACTGAATTTCCTAGCGGGGAGACAGCAAAATAAAGTAGAACCACAGAACAGAACAAGAACAGAACAGAACACATGTACATACAAAAAATAAAAGGTGATAAATTGAACTCTATTTGTATAAAAAAAGAAACAGAGAGGACCTGTGTGTGGCTAGTTTGTGATCCTGTAATCATGTGTTTTATCTTTCACATCTGATAATTGAGATGTACAGATTTAGAAAGTTGTTCAAGTTATTGTTTCTGAATCTTCTTTTTCAATATCTGAAGAGGGCTTCAGGGTCCATCTCACAAGAGTACCATCTGTTTTTTTATCACTTCTCTCTACTAAAATCTATATTGCTTCACATGAAAGCACTGTCTTGTCAGAGAGAATATGCTATAAAATGTTAATTTCTGATCTATCACCCTTATTATGTAACTGTGTTTCTAAACCAAATTTACAACATAGAAATTATTTTACAAAGAAAAACATCTCATCAAATTACTATTTTGTAAGCATTAAAAGGAAAAGGCAAACTACATTTGTTTTGTGAAAATTTTTGTTCTGCAAATTTCCTTGGGGAGATTAAAAACATTTTTATCTACTTTATTATCTTACTATTCATTAACTTCTTACTGAAATCTTTACATTTATAGCCATAAAATAATTTTTCTTTTTATATTTAGAAATGCTCATTGTTCTCTCCAGTACACTAATAGAAGACTGTTTATTCCTTCAGCAATATGAATTTTTTTAACATTACATGCACGATGTCAGCACATGTAAGGAAATACACATACATGAAGCCTGTTCTCATGGAATGATGAATGGATGAGTGGATAGATGCCTGTCTGGCCTTCATCATTTAGTAATCATCCTAAATGTTTTCTCTTCAAAGTGATAAATTTCTTATTGTTTGTTACATCAAATACAGTCTTTGCTCCTGTTGTAATTTGGTTTACTGATTTTACTAAGAAGTTCATGCTGAAACTATAGTATTCATTCATTTGCTTATATCATTATGTCCAAATACCTTAAATAGAATGTGAAAGCCATGAGAGCAAGTGGCCAATGCTCTTATCACTCCTGAATTCATAATACTGTCACAATAAAGAGTCAGGAAGTAAATCACTGAATTCCTAAAGGTGAAGATGAGCATTCATCAGATAATACCACACTTGAAAGCTCAACTGTACTAAGCTCTAAAAGAGTTGAGGATGCTTTTGAGAGCATGGGCTGTAGAAAGGTCTGATCTTCTCTTGCCTGGTGAAAGAGAGTTTAGGTAAGATATGACGGAGATCAGAGCTTATGAGAAAATCAGTTCAAGTAGGTAGATGGAAACAGGCTTCGCTCCAACTCAGAGAGTGAACAGAGACCCCAGGGAAGGAATTGTAAAGTGGCCTAAGTTAGTCTGAGAGAAACTTGCCAATAATACATCGAAATTACAGAAATAACTGAAATGATTATTATCCATAATAACTTCATGAGTTACTGTTGTTCTACATACCCTGTTAGAAAATTTAGACTGTGTAAGACATGTAAAGGACTCTTTCCCTTCTATGCCACTCCCCCCAAATTACTGAGACTTTTATTTTTCTTTTGTTATATTTATTTTATTATTATGAACAAAAAAGTCACACTTTCTTTTTTTCTCCTTCTTTATTTATTTTGTATTTATCAAGAAAAACAGTAAAATGAATTTAAAATTCTGAGAAGTTAACAATAACTATGAAGAAGATAAAAATCATAAGTATGACTTATCAAGGGTGATAATGCAAATAAGATTACTACACATATATTTACTTTGTGTTCAGCTTTCCCTCGGAATTTTTTCTTTTTCATCCCTGTATATCCTCATTCAAGGACCCTTCCCCCTCCCGCCACATCAGGTCATTTTTTCTTCTCCACAACTCCCCATCCCCTCCCTGGGCAGGGAGCAGACAGTCCTATGGTCCCACTGACACAATAATGGTTAGATCAGTCTCCACTCCTGGCAAATCCAGTTTTGCCCCCCCCTCAAGAGTGAGTCAGGTGTTCCTAGAGTTGGAGTGGGATCCAAAGGGTCAGTCCAGGGTGTTTCTGATCCCAAGCTGTTCAGTGGTTGTGGTTTGCAGCTTGGGCATGCTTGGCTTTTTTCTTGTTTGTTTGTTTAGAGTCCACTAATGAGTGAGTACATCCCCTGCTTATCTTTCTGAGTTTGTGATACCTCGCTCAGGAGGATATTCTCCAAATCCATCCATTTGCCTGTGAATTTTAGGATATCATTTTTTCTTACTGCTGAGTAGTATTCCATTGTGTAGATGTATCACAGTTTGTTAATCCATTCTTCAGTTGAGGGGCATCTAGGTTGTTTCCAGGTTCTTGCTATTACAAATAATGCTGCTATGAACATAGTTGAGCTAATACCTTTGGAGTGTGAATGTGCCTCTTTAGGGTATACATCCAGAAGTGGTATTGCTGGGTCCTTGGGGAGACTGATTCTCAATTTTCTGAGAAACCGCCATATTGAATTCCAAAGTGGCTGAACAAGCTTACACTCCCACCAACAATGGAGGAGTGTTCCCCTTGATCTGCATCCTCTCCAACATAGGCTGTCATCTGTGCCTTTTATCTTAGCCAATCTAACAGGTTAACAGGTGGTATCTCAAAGTTGTTTTGATTTGCATTTCTCTGATGGCTAAAGATGATGAGCACTTTTTCAGGTGCCTTTCAGCCATTCGTAGTTCCTCTGCTGAAAATTCTCTTTTTAGATCTGTACCCCATTTTTTGATTTTGTTATTCAAGGTCACACTTGAATACAGAAGTCACATTTTCTATCCTTGTATATCCTTATTCAAGGTTCCTTCCCCCTCCCGCCACATCAGGTCATTCTCTCTTCTCCACAACTCCCCATCCCCTCTCTGGGCAGGCAGCAGGCAGTCCCAAGGTCCTGCTGTCCCAATATTGCTTAGATCAGCCTCCACTCCTGGCAGATCCAGTTTTCTTCCCCCAACCTCAAGACTGAGTCAGGTGTTCCTCTAGGGGGAGTGGGATCCAAGGAGTCAGTCTTTATTTTTTAAAATGTATTTGGATTATAATATAAAATCTAGATCATGATATGTGATGGGCCTTGGAATATGAGTCAATAAATCAGAAAATCAGAGGAGCTACAGCAGTAAAGAAAATATAACAAATTTGATAAGGACTTAGGAAACACAAGTCAGATGGACTTGGGATTGAATCATGTACAAAGAAAACAATTCTACAAACAACATATATTTCTATGCCATACAACAATGTGGGTGATGACTCTATTAAGTGAAGGTGGCAACTAGGAGAAAGCCAAGTTTGATGGGAAAAGGGATTTGTTTGATAATGTTCAAGTGTCATTGATTCTCAACTTGGTTGTTTGAAGCAAGCAGTTAAGTACATAGATCCCTAGTAACACAGTTTCATCTGTGTTAGATACTCAGATTTTGTATTATCTCTTGGAAACTACAAGTGTCCTGACTGATCTGCAGAAGAAATACAAGGAAAGTGCCTTGTAAAATCTCAACATTTAAATGCTATGTCATGGAAGAGATGCTATGGGAAAGAGCTGAAAGTCCTGCCAGTAGTGCCTGGTCTCAGCTCTCATGAGTCATCAGCTAAGCTGGTGTGGGTATTTCAGTGATGTGGCTGTCCCTGAATTGTCCTTGATACTGTAAGTGATCCCCTCACCCACACTGCTGCAAGTAACCCCAATAACCTCACTATTTCACTAAGCTAACCTTGAAAAAGATTTTTTTTGGTCTGGCATCCATACTCTATCTGGGGAGTACATTTTTATTTGTAGCTCCCAGGAAATGTCACACAACACTGGTATTAGATAAATTGCAGCATCTTTGAGAGATGGTCAGGATAGGTGAAAACTGAAGGTCGTAGAAACCAAGGGGAAAATTTATTTCAAGAAGCAAGCTGTCAGTCCAATACTTCTAATCTTGAGAAATCCACCTGGATTGTAATTTGTCATTTGGATGTTGCAATTATTGTCATTATTGAGCTGTTTGAGAGATGGAGTGGTTAGTAGTGAGAGAGATGCTACACCCTTAGTTTGTCCTGTGATCTTTCAGCATTTGCCTCCTCTCTCTTTGTTTAATTAGCATCCTCCATCACAATAACTTCTTTTCAATTTCCTCCTTTGACACCTCCCAGGGGGAAGTTCTGATTCTCAGTGAACTCACCTGCTTTACATCTTTGCTATTACCTAATACTTTAAGAAACCCACAGTCATGTAGGATACTGCCTTATTATTTCATGGGTATTTGTTGTATAACCTTTCCTAGGGAGATGTGAACATATAAATATTCACTACAGATAAGAAACTGACAGCAAAGCAAAGAACTAATTCTATCCAAGTCTGCTTTGGTAAATGAACGAGTTTACAGCAGTTATATACAGGAGCATGGATGACTCAAAATCTCTGTATCATTGAAAAGTTCACCCCACCATTGGTAAAGCCTTACAAAAGGTGCATCCCTGGAGCTACCTTTCCAACATGCTGGTAGCTCTACCAATAGAACTTCCTCCTCCCCCTCCATTGATTATTTACCGATTATATAAATTCAAGAAGGAGCCCCGAGGATAGTGTAACTTTGACAGTTTTCTGAGAACAGCAAGCTGCATTCATTTCTGGAGTTTTAGGGGCCTCCTTCTTCTTCCACAGGAAATATTATTCAACACAGATGAAATAACTACACAATAATAATTAATATCTGACCTTTCATGTTAAAAACAATTTTTATTTTGCATCACTCAAGTACATATCCAATTTTCCACTACGATTAATTTAAATGCCAGAGTTGTATTCTAATCCCCCAAAATGTCTCATTCCATCTCAGAAAGTAATTCTGATTTAGTTAGAGAGAAAGCAACAAAAAAGCACTGAAATCACCAAAGATGAATTTGTCCAAAAAATTCTCAGAGACAGCATAAGATCTAGGACCATTGGCATGTTTACTGTTTGGAAAATTGTTTCACCAGCTGTGTCTGAAATGCTTCATCTGTGAAATGGGCACAGTCTTAATGCCTAGCTTCAAAAAGGGTATATATAATATATAGTTCAATGTGTTTGAGCATGTGTAACAGGCATCCTGATTCTTGGTAAAACACAAAGAAGATCTATTCATGGGATTTCTAACTCAGCAGATGTCAGATCCTTCCTAGAGTGCATTTCTGACTGACTCCCCCACTGTGTCCTCTCTGTTGGCATCACCTTTCTCCCTTGTCTGAGTCTATGGAATATCTCTGTAGACTTGATCTCTAAACTCATGGCATGTTGCCTTCTCAGGCATCTTGATAAATGGATTATTACACGTAATTGCTTTACTTTCTCTGTTTTCTCCCTCTCTCTCCCTTCCCCCTCTCTTTTTCTCTATTCTGTTTCCTTGTCACACTCTAGATCTCCTTTGAAATAGATAGCATACTTTAAACTATTAATAGAAAAAGACTCATCCTCCACATTAATAATACAAATAGCCATCAGAGGTGGTAAACCTTGAAGTGTGGTTAGATTTATCTTGGGAGAAGACCTTAGAAGGTGTGGAAATTGGAGTCATGTAAAATGACTTGACCTGACCTGAGGCTCTGAAGACTGTCATTATCTTTCACAATACTATACTTTAAGCAATGCCCAATCATATAGCTCCAATTCAGCTACGGGTATTATGCTTTAGATGACATTGCTACCTGTGAAAAACTGGCACCTGAGATGCACTACAAGTTCTTGGGAAGAAATTCTGGGTCTGGGTATATGTACTTTTTTCATGAACTCATCGATATATGTTTTTGAAAGTTAATAATAATTTTTTTTTTAAATATGTTAACCTACTTTAACATTCAAGGTATTTCCCACTTTCAATCAATCCTAGCAGTCATATCACAAAGGCAGTTATTTTCATGGTTGTATGTCTGTAAGTATTCATGTATTTCTGGGTGTGAAGGTGTATGTATATGCATGTTTTTACAGGCATTATGTGAATGCCAGAGGTCAGTATTGAATGTCTTTCTATATTGCTCTTCACTTTATTTTTTAAGACAGAGTTTCTCACTGAAACTGGGGCTCACTGATTGGTTAGGCTAGTAGACCAGCAATTCCCAGGGATCCTCCTCTCTTTACCTTTCCAGCACTAGGATTAGAGGTATGTGGCTCCAAAAGAGATTTTTAACATGCATAATAGAGATTCAACTCAGGACCTAATGTTTATGCAGCAAGTTCTCCACTGACAACCATTTTCCAGGCCATTTTCATACTCATTTGCATATTACATATAATATGAAATAAGCTTTGTGGGTGATAAACATGAAAGTGGCTACTAAATTCACACTGCATAAACATGAATTGAGCTGCCATTATGTAAAATTAACCATAAAATTTTAGCATAGATGCTCAATATAAACACAATAAAACACCTTGAGTTGAAGTCACTATCCTCAGGTGAAATCAAAACATCACGTGCACTTAGGTACCTGTGAGTAAATGTGGTTAAATGTGTTTGTTTATACAGACAACCAGTGCTATGCATAAAGCTTAATTTTAAGGTTAAAATTAATTATCCCTTAGGGAAAAACAATTATTTCATGTAGCTATAGAACCCAAGAACTAATGGAGCTGCATCCTCACTTGTAACTATTAAAAGGCACTTCGAATTAACCAACTTTATGGGATTTTGAAACTATTATGCTTTCTAAATTATAAAAGGCATTAAATAGAAAATAATAAACATCAAAATATATAATATGTCATAAGACTCATTTGTGATTTTGTACCTTTAAATTGTGTTTTGTGGAAACAGTTCTAAATAGAAAAGGGCCATTTTTTGTTTCTAAGAAATTTTTAAGAACTTTAATAGAGAATTAACAACTTCAGCAAAAGCGTAACCCTGAACTTTTTAAAGAGAAGAAAAAGAAACCTAAATAAAGTGGGCATAGTGGCTCATACTTTTAATCCCAGCACCCAGGAGGCAGAGGCAGAAGGATCTCTGTGAGGTTAAAGTTGATCTGGTCTACAAAAAGAGTTCTAGAACAGCCAGGGCTATTCAGAGAGACCCTGCCTCAAAAGAACAAGAACAAAAACATACAAACAAACAAACAAACAAACAATCCAACAAAGAAAGAAAAGAATCCTAAATTAGATGAACAACTGATTTAGTCCTCTGAGAACAGCAAAGGTGAATGTTCTTTTTTATGATCTCCTAAGATTACATTTGTCTAAAATACCAAGATATTTTGGAAAACAGAAGCAAAGTGCAAAGCTGTGAATATTTACAATATTGTACAAAGCTACAGTTACGTGCAGAAAGGAAAGTGGTGGGTTCTGCTCAGGGCTGTAGAGGATGCCATTTGTATCAGTAAGTAATTGCAGTGTGCTAACTTAAGTGTTTGCTATGTTGTCTTCATAGTGCCCATAAGGAGGATTTTACTTCCTCTGTTCTCCTGATGTCTTAATAGAAAATTTGTGCATCATACTTTTACTGATCATGAAAAGTCACAAGACATGAGTTATAAACATCAGCCAGTTATGTAAGTAATGTTTACCTGATGGTTTTCCTGAGTATAAACGGCTAACCTTTCACCTTGATCTAAAGAACACACAGCTTGGTATCATGTCATGGCAGCACTGAGTTTAAAACATAAACTGAAAAAGAATTATGTAAAAATGTTTAGTAGTATCTTCCAAAATGCC
The DNA here is from genome assembly GCA_004025045.1 of Sigmodon hispidus. NCBI lineage: Eukaryota > Metazoa > Chordata > Mammalia > Rodentia > Cricetidae > Sigmodon > Sigmodon hispidus. The sequence goes on from PVIH01003474.1 coordinate 29,568, forward strand.
TTATCAACAAACTTTTGTTTCTCTAATAGTCTCATGAATTGCATAAAAAATATATCAATCTGTCATGTTCTTTCTGGAGCCTGGTCATCTCACCTAATAACAAGAAACAGAAAAAGTCAGCTTTAAAGTTTGGGACACTTTTAAACCATGCCTTCCTTGCATTGGCAATGCCTCTCAAGAATGAGTCTGCCTTGTGGTAGGAGCAGAGCATCTTATTAATTTAGAGAAGGGGAGTGGGAGACACAGCAGGAGCTTCAGTCTGATTCAAGATGGGAGAGTTTAATAACTTTGCTGACAAAACAAACACATTCATTTCCCCTCTCTACTTAGAAGGGCTCATATTTATTAGAGTTTTATAATGGAATGCAATTAAACATAGTCTGTTGCTATGTTTATCCACTCAATGCCTGCCACCCCCAGATAATAGGAGAAAGTCGATTTCTTTCACACAGTTTATCACTTTTCCTTTGTACAAAATGTACCCTAGTATCAGCCAGTTCTGTTACATAATGCTAAATTATTATAAATACTTTTCTTACTTTAGAACATTTATAGATGACAAAGTGTAGAGCTAGCGACTGTCCCTCATCACTCACTCTTTATTACAAGTGACCTACTACAGTCAGTAAGCCAACACAGCATCCTGGCCTACAGTACAGCACACAGTTTTCTCTGTGGTGATTTTACTGTGTAATCTTACACTTTCCAGGACTCTGAATTGTGCTTCCTTATTGTGTTTCCTTAGGTTTGGAGCTGTCAACTTCTCAGGCATCTTTCTATGACCTTCATAGTTTTTTTGGTTTTAAGCTTTTTTACCTTACACAGTATATTTTGATCATACTACCCCATTCCTAAACTTGTCCCAGATTATTGATAGCTTTGAAGGAGTTCTAGGCAGGCATTTTGGAGACTCCCTTGAGTAGGATTTGTCTGTTTTAAGGCTTTGTGGTATTGGAGAGGAAGACCACAGAGGTCAATTATTATCTTCTCCAATCATTTTCATGATAGCAAAAGCCCACACTATTAATATAGCATTGCAATTAATCTTTGACACCAGACTGAGACAGTAGTGTTATATTGCTCTGTTTTGTTAGTAGGAGTTAACGGATCTGGGATATTTCCTCCACAGGGTCAAATGTTCAGTTGATAGCCTGGACTATTGGCAAGAGGTAGGGATTTAGAATTCAGTTCCTAGTGGGAGGCAAGGTTCTCAGTGGGTACAGCTTAGACTCCATCTTTGTTCTTGGCTTCTCTTTCTAGCTTTGGAGATAATGGCTCTGAGATCCTCTGCATGCTTCCCTCCATGGTGGTGTGGGCTGTCACCATAAGCCCAAAGCTACAATGAACACAGTCTGAAGTCTCCACAACTATGACCTCTCATCAACCTTTTCTCTTCATGAGTTTATTGCGACAATGTGCTATTTGCTACAATAACATGTTAATTGATTCCTGAAAATCTCAAGCTCTCTTAGTTTTCTGTAGATCATAACTAACTTTCAGAAGCTAATGCTTTGTGTTTTGATTTGACTTGGGGTTTTGAAAACAAAAGTTGACAGTACAAACCAAATTGATGTGAAAATCATTAGGTAGCCCAGGCTGGCCTCTTAACACCTATGATCCTCCTGCTTCTGACTGCCAAGGGCAGGGATTATGGAATGAACCATGAAGTCTGACACAGTGTAGCCTCTTTTAAGCTAAATTCAGTCTGAAAGCTTTCTAAATAGGATTTGCAGAATCGTGATGCCAAATGCATTTTAAAATCATCTTACGTGGAGATGAAAGGAAAAAAAAATACATGAATAAAACATAAAAGTTGCATTTATATTGAAGAGGTAACTAATTAAGAAGGCACAAAGAGAGAAATTAAAGGAATTTCTAAGAAAAAAAAAGGATAGATTCTGAGACAGGGAAAAACTCAATACAAGTAATTATCAGTTGGATTGTTGAAATGTTAAAAGCTTCCAAATAGCTGAAAACTATTGTATTGGGCAAGTTAAAATTTTAAACAGCTTCAGAGAAATATTTATAAAAAGGGAATTTTATTTTTTCAAAACATAAAAATCAAAAAAGTCTACTCAGTATTTCTAATGCTTTGAATAATCCTGGTATAGAGATTCGTTTTATTTATGTGTTTGTGTGTGCTCCTGTATATGTATGCATGTAGTGGATTTCCTTTTACTCTGGCCCCAAGTTGGAATGCCAAAATGTTGTTGGTTGGTTTTGCTCTTTAGCTTTTACTCTTTGGGGGACCTGCCACTCAGTTCCTAAATAAATCACATGGAGGTTTATTCTTCCTTATGAATGCCCAGCCTTAGCTTGGCTTATTTCTAGCCACCTTTCTTAACTTTAAATTAAATTATCCTATTTACCTTTTGCCTCTGGGACTTATATCTTTCTATTTCTGTATATCTCTCTCTTACTCTGTTGGTTGTCTCCCTGGGTGGCTGCCCTTTTCTTCCTCCTCTTTCTCTTGCTCTTCCTCTTTCTTCTTCTCCTCCCAAATTTCTCCTTCTATTTATTCTCTCTGCCCGGCAGCCCCACCTATCCACTCTCCTGCCTCACTATTGACCATTCACTTCTTTATTAGACCATCAGGTGTTTTAGACAGGCAAAGCAACACAGACTCACAGAGTCAAGCAAATGCAACATAAAAGAATGCACCATATCTTTGCATCTTCTGTGAGAGCCCTAAGCAAGTGCTTGCACTACTGAGCTATCTCTTCTTTTCCCTACACAATAAAATTTAAAATGAAGAATGTCAACAGGACGAGAGGGAACAAAAAAAATACATTCTAAAGCATTTGCCAAACTACAGCATAAAAAAAAAAATGGAGTACACTCTGTTAAAGTGTTTAGCATCAGAAACACAACTGGAGTCATTTGTGTCCACATGAGTGGCAGAGGTCTAAGTGTGCTGTGAGAAAACAGTTCTAACGGGCTTTTGTGAAAATATAATCTGAGTCACCATCTCTACACACAGTTACTTAGCAATGTATATTTCCTGTGGCCACAGCCTCCAGCAATCATCGGCTATCATAACTTGATTAAGCTATACTACATTATGAGTAAAATTCTCTTTTGATTATGAGAAAGTGCAAGATAAAATACAGTTGATTGTTGCACATTGAGTTTGTGTCCTTAAATTAATCGGATACAGGTGCTAAGAATGGTGACGCCTGAAAGGTTTTTAAAACAAACGTCACGTCATCGGTAGATCTAAATTTACTTCTTTCTTCTCTGTTTCCCAGGCTTCTGTTCATTGTTCTTGCTAATAGTGCTAACTGAATGTAAGCCCTGTTTGGATGATTGAGATTGGGTTTGCTTGCGCTGTACTTGACATTAGGAGGAAGGTTAGAGATTTCCGTGATATAATAAGGTGGGGTGAGTTTTTCCTGTTTGTTAAATTCCTTCTAAGCCCGGTTTGTTGAGAGCTTTTTATTTGTCTTGTTTCATGAAATGATGTTGAATTTTATGAAATGCTTTATAACTATAGAAATTAATCTGTGCCCTTCCTGCCCTATGGCATAGCACTGTAGTGTAGCACATTAATTAACTCCCCAAGGCTGAATTTTTTCCTCCATTCCAGCAACAAATCTTACTCTACTCTTGAGGCTAATGTTTGCTTGTGCTAAGGAGTTTCTTCACCCATAACTTATTGAGGCATTCACATCTGTGCTATTACCATGGGGTGTCCTCAGCTTTGTCACAAGGGGGTGCTGACAGTCCAACATGAGTTTGGGTATGTCTTCTAACTTTTAAAAAGTTTGAGAATGACTGATATTGATTGTTCTTTAAACACTGGACTAGAAAGGAGACCTAATGCCCTAAGTACAGCTTAATGGGCCGGCCGTACTAGTTCGAAGTTTGAAGGAAAGTGGGGCAGAGATCTACAATCTACAGATCAGAGAGAAGAAGAGCACTAGGAAACTTAATTGTTATAGCCTAAGCTTGTGCTACAAAGGCAACTATGACTGTCACACTCAGAAATTCCCCCTAGAGATTGGGCTTTCAGGTAACTGTTATTTGCTTCCTTATAATGCTGTCTTCGGTTTACTACGCACATGCATTGATTATTAGGTATATAGTCCAACTACTATAATGTTTTCTTTACCTTATTTAAAAACAGAGAAAACCACAAAGTAATGGTAAGATGTATAAATACAGATTCATCATAATATTTAAAATAAGTACATAATCTTATATCATGAAAAATATAATACAAAGTTAAAATAATAATCTATTCATCCATAAAATATCTGCAATAGGCAATTCGAAATGTAGTAAGAGTAATTCATACAGTATCACATTAAAAATCTACCCAGAACACATTCTTTTTGAGGTCTTACAAATTTAATATTTACTCAAACATACCTTATAAACTTAAGGGTTATATTTTATCACAACATGTTTATTTGTTAAAATGTCATTTAACCATATAGTTCCTACTTTAATGCATTAATTTTACAAATATTTTAGGATGATCCTCTTTGACAAGGCCTGATGCTCATGACCAGCATGTCTGAGACTACAGCAGGAAGATTGGTATAAGTTTGGTGCCATACTGAGTTATGAAGTACATGTCAGGGAAGCCTGGTATAGTGCATGAAGCTCTGTCTCAATAAAGCAACAACAAAAAGATAAATTTAAAAAAAATCAAAAGGGAAAGAAAGACAGTGAGAAAAAATATAAATAGAAAAAATGTTATAAAATTCTAAAGAAATAATAAAAATTACCCCCTTAAATACCTCAAATATAATACCCATGAAGTCATCAAAAATCGTTCTTATTTGCATTATGTCATCCTTCAGTGTTCATGATCTTGTTTATCTTTTGTCATTTTTTTTCAGAATAATGACTATATTTACAAATTGAGCTCTGATGTTAGTTTGGTTAACAATCTGACCTGCCAGTGAAATTTTAGATTTTAGAAGATGATTCATTCATATTTCTTGGTGGGAAAGCATGAACAAGTCATAGGGCAGAGAAATGATGGAAAATTAGATCTCAGAGACGCCAGGGCCATTTTTAGGACACTGAAGCCCACTGCCTACAATGACAAGCAATGATGTTTCATTGCAGTGTGCTGCTGGAGAATTGTGCAGGAAGTGGTTGGCTGCTAGAGATGTTCAGAAGGCACGATGAAAAAGGATTCCTAGCAGACTGAATCTGTGTTGTGAAGAAAGAGGAAAGAGTTTAGAGTTAACTCCAATGATTTTGGCCTGAGTCTTTGTCACAGGAAGACTACGGGGAAAGGCAGTCTGCTGCATAGAACTGAAGAATCGGGAAAAGCTTGCTTAGGACACATGTTTGAGATACACATGTAATTACAGGATCACATGTGTTTTTAATAAATTTGGGAGAAATTCTTAGAAGCTCTGATATGGTTAATTACAGCTAAAATCTAGTTAAATTTCTGAGAAATTATTTTAAGGAATTATTTCCCAGGCAAAATTCCTGGTTGTGACTTCATAGCAACTTCATACCCAACTCTTCTGTGGTATCTATTACAATAACTAAGATGTACTTTATGGTCTCATGTCAAAGTTAACAAAGATTTACTCTTTAAATAGCTTTTCTATTTTTTGCATAACTCTAGAAAAAGGCCTCACTTGTATGTTGGTGCATACATACCACAGTTCATGTATGAAGGACAGAGAACGATGTCAAGTGTCAGTTCTTACCTTCCACTGTGTTTCAGATGAGACCTCTATGTTCCTCTCTGTGTTCACCGGGTTAGCTGATCCACCAGCTTCCAGGGGATCTCCAATCTCTAATTCTCATATCACAGTAAGAGTTTAGGGTTACAGATGCATGGTAGTTTGACTGCTTTGCTTGGTTCTGGAAACTTAAACTCAGGTCCTCATCCTTGCATAGCAAATACTTCATATACTGACCCACCTCCCCAGCCCCATGTCTCACTTTCATTAAGGTTGATTATCATGCATTTTGTTATGCTTAAACATTTATCATTTTTGTCAATGTTGCTCCTTCAAGTTCTATCTAACCCTAATTTCCATCAATGTTTTATCTACACTTTTATAAGATGAATGGTCACCATAATAATATTTTTTTGCCCAGAAAGGAATATGATTTTTTTTTATTTTGATGCATTTTCAAGCTGATAAAGTAAAAATGAATCTAACATTTGATTATTAAAATTTTTGCATGAAAAATAAGGTCTATGAAATGATATGGGAGCCTGCTGTCATCGAAATGAGCTAAGGATGCACCCATTAGTAGAGCACTTGCCAGATGTTTAAGGACTCAATATCCAGTGTCATGAATGAAGAATAAATAAGTATATCAGAGTGAGTGTTCCTGTTTAGAAGGACAAAGCTGAAGGGCACACACACAGTGAGGTCCTATCACCCATGGGGGCTCCTATGTCATGAATAATCATGATACTGCCTATAAAATGAAGGTGTTGAGTCCTTTCCACAAAGATTCAGAGTTCCAAATGTGATTCTCACAGTCAAACCCAAATCACCTAAATGACTTGCAAAAGCATTAAAAAAATCTTCAAACCAAAGTTGTCCCCTAAAACGTAAAAAAAATCTTTGAATTTCTTTTTAAATTTGTCACCCTAAGCATAATCCCTATATCACACCAATAGTTCTCAGCTATGGAAGGCAGAAGGACATCAATAGTGCTATTATTTGTATCATGCATAACTACTGCCAGGAAGTGTGTAAAACTTCATTTTATTTTAACAATAATTTAACTCACATCTTAAGCATACTATGAAACTTTAAAAAATAAAAGAAATGGTATATCAGGAGCCAAGGCAAGCCTGTCAGATCACACAGTTCTGTCTTCTGCTACCAAATGGATTTGGACAACAGATGTCAAGACAAATCTAGACATCCCCATTTTACAAACTTGAGAAATTTACCTCAAGTATTTAAGAAAAAAATGAAATATAAGTTTTCAGAACCAGCACGATAACAGACACATGCTTTGTTTTTTTCCATATGCTATATAGGTCTCTGTAAGACATTCTGAGATTTCAAGAGTTCATTTTATAAATTCAGCTCACTAATCTCATAATAAAATCAAAGCAAAAGACATTTCAGAGACCTAAGGAAGTAAAGTGACCCTGAGGTCCCAGGATGTCATATTTACCTGGCTATCACACACACACACACACACACACACACACACACACACACACACACAAATGAAGATAACTAAAATGGTCCTGAATAATGCACATTTCATAATGCAGAATATGGTAATGTTTCCATAGAGTTCTTAAAATTGAGGCAAAAAGAATACCCCATTTGGCCACCATAATCTTCATGAAAATAGAGCACATGTATACTGCTGCTTTTTTTTGTAAATAGAATAGATTTCTAGAGCAAAGTAATAGACTTCAGTCGAATTATAGTACTAAACAAGGCAAATGTCTCTGTCTACTTATCTCATACACTCAAAGGAAAAAGAGACAAAATGGAAATCAATTGCCATTCAGTAGAATTATTAGTGAAAAAATTTTAATTTTCACTTGCTAGCTTTCCTCTAAAAGGTGGAAAGTTTTGATGTGCTATTTTAATAAGTAGTTTTGAATTATCTGTGCATTAAGTTTATCATATATTTTATATTTGTATATATGTACCACCCTTCATTTTGAACTGATTCACAAATATACTGAATATTTTTCCTATTATGTAAAAACATACTTATGGAAAAGTAACATTCAAATCATGAGCTGAAAAAAAATCAACTCACTGTGTAGTCTTGGCTTGTTTTTATTCAACTTCCGGTACAAATGAGTTTCTATACATTACTAACAATGAGCAAGATACAGTTCCAAATACATTCTTTTTGACCACTACAGTCATCTGATTCTAAAATACTGCAACACCCCATAATATTTCAAAAAAATACAGAATTTTTAATTATTATTGAAACTGTGACATGTATACTGAGTTGTAATACTTCACTATTATAGCTGAAATTCCAACTGACTACAATTGTGAAGTTAAATAGATGGTTTGAAGTGAGTATTAAAAAAAAAAACTTTGAAGAATAACAAAAAAGTATAATTATTTTAAAATGTAAAGATTTACCCCTGGCTCCAACAAGGGTCAAAATTGATACATATCTTGGGGTAATGGAACCCAATGACAGGTAAAACATAAAACAAAATATCAAACTTTTCTCTCAGTGTAGAATCTTGCTCTAAGTATTTATGTCTCAACATGGCCTATGAACTCGGGACACTCCTCCAAACCATACACTTGAGTTTTACATTGTTGGGTCCAAAAGTCTTCTGTTCCATGAAAGTTGATAGTAGCCTTTCTATTTCTCAAGACCTTGAGAAATATTACTTTTGTTGTTATTGGCTGATACTTTATAAAATTATTTTTCAACTATGACTACTTCCTCTATATAAAGAAAGTCACAAAGGTCTTTTCAAGCACCTCAGGAGTCAATGCATAAATTAGCAAATACATTTTTTTTAAATGGCATTCTCAATAGAAAACCATGACTACAAGAGTTATGGACAGTTCCTCCATGTTTTCAGGGTTCTCAAATTACAGTTCTATAAAGGAATGCTTCTTGATGCTACATGCATTCCAGATTTCTCTACAGCTTCTACAGACATCCCAAGCTGCCAATACCTTTCTTAAGTGAAGCCTGCCATCTGTCCCATCTGCCTGGGAGATCTAGTGATGACTTGCCAATGCATGGCAGGCTGTGTGCTTATTCTACCAGTGCATTTCAAACTTTGCCTTTATGCCAGTTCATCATGTTCTTGGGAACTTTAATTGTTGGGGTAAAATTTACAGCTATTTTTGAAAGTTTGCAATGAAGCCAATGAACTCTACTTTGAGAACTAATAAAAGGAACAGAACAAAGAAGCTGTTTGCTGTCCATTACTGTTGTCAGTTATGTGTGGAATATATAGGCCCTAGAAGCTTCTAAATGCCTGGAGACCAGCCTGGCTCCAGCCAGTTCAAACTGGTGATAACTGGTGCCTTAGAAAACATGTTCTTGCCAGACTGTACTGACTTTGGGATTTCTTGCCCTCTTTGGAGAAGAGATGGGGGAATGAAGTGGAGGAAGGCTAAGGGAGTACTGGGAGGAAGGAAGGGCGGGGAAGCAGTGGTAGATATAAAAAATAAATAAAAATGAAATAAAATAAAAACATGTGCTCCTAGAACTTTGTCATAAGCCAACCTGGGGTCTACCTGGGTCCTTGACCAACAAGGTCAAAGTCCTGATACAAGGTGATCTAGACAAGGGAGAGACTGCCATGCCACAGCTGCAGATACCAGCAAACCAAAGCTTTTTCCCCTGGTTGGGAGGAGGTATTAAAAGGAGGGTATTTAAGGCTTTTCTCTCCCTCAATAAACCTGTACTTGTTTGTTTCAACTTGTCTCCCAGACTATGTCATTGCTTTCTGTGTCTTCTTACCCCCTCCCCAAAGGGAACTAGCAGGGACCTGAGCATAGAGCAACCCTAGCATCTGATGCTAAACCAGGAGAACCCCAACAAGTGTAGTAAAACCCAACCACCCTGTCCTTGAAGCAGACTGATGTCCTCTTTACCCTAGAACTCCCCAAGAGATGTCAAATGAAAGAATATCCAAAATCTACTCTTTCAAATGATTCTACTAAATGCCAGAATAAATTGACACAGATGCTTTCTGAATTCTAAGACTATCCAAAGGTTATTTACCAGCAGTAGTTTATATGATTGGTCACCAATGAGCACAGAAATCTACAGGGTAAATTAGAAATTTCTTCCATTATTTTCCTGCTTTGTTAAGAAAATGATTGAAAAAAAAGATACAAGAATATATGCCTACATAGTTCAGTGAGATGGAAGAATGACACTCTCCTGTTTAGATATCAACACATTAAAATTTAAAGGAAGTTCAGTCAAAATATCATCTTATGATTGCATCACTCACACAGAACTAAAAGGCCTTGGCAAAGGCACTGTAAATAGAGAGAATAGAATGCAGTTCATGCCCATTAACATGTATATCTATTAGTTTGGCATGATATGCATAGTACCAATTTTTATAAAGCACAGAAGAATGTTATTCTAAGGGACTAAAAAGGAAAAAACTGAAGAGGAATATGAAAACTTCACAATAGTTGAGATAAAAGACACAGGTGACAGCCTATGCTGCAGAGGATGCAGAGCAAGGGAAGCACTCCTTCATTGTTGGTGGGAGTGTAAGCTCGTTCAGCCACTCTGGAATGCAGTATGACAGTTTCTCAGAAAACTGGGAGTCAATCTCCCCAAGAATCGAGCAATAGCACTCTTAGGCATATACCCTAAAGACTCACATTAGCACCCCAAAAGCATTAGCTCAGCTATGTTCATAGCAGCATTATTCATAATAGCAAGAATCTGGAAACAACCTAAATGCCCCTCAACTAAGGAATGGATGAACAAGCTGTGGTACATCTACACAATGGAGTACTACTTAGCAGTAAGAAAAAAATGATATCCTAAAATTTGCAGGCAAATGGATGGATTTGGAGAATATCCTCCTGAGCAAGGTATCACAAATCCCAGAAAGAGAAGCAGAGGATGTACTCACTCATTAGTGGACTTTAAAAAATAAAAAGAGAGATGTTATTGTACACAAGAACTCAAGGCCAGAATGTAGCTAAATGACAAAGTGCCTCACTTCTGCATTGTCAGCCTCTGGCAGGGGTGTGGGTGTTTTATTTAAGGGTCTGGCCACAGGAAGTTTAATTATGCTCCAGTAAGTAAATGAGCAGCATGAATGGGCATTTTTGTAAATGGGGAAATCATAAGAATAGGCATGAATCTGAGAGGTCTAATAACTGAGTTTGGTGGGATGCATGATATAAAATCACCAAATAATATATATGTATATATATATATATATGTATAATTTCTTTTCCAGTGCTAGTGGTTTTGAGAAATATGGTTTGTCACATAGAAAGCCACTGGCATCTCGACACATTGATAAATAGAATGTAATTTTCTAAAAAATTAAAAATTTCTGAATAAAGCAGTATCAGTGAAATTTCAAAAGAAAAAAAAAAGAAAAAAGAAAACTGCACATTCATGCTAAATGCAAAAGCATTTAACCAACTGAATCACCATTACCAATGAAAAGCGAAGTTCCTGGGTGCACCAAGGTCTCTAGCTCTTAGAAATCCCACAGCATGAACTGGGGACGATATGCTCCACAGTCTATGCCATGGCTGTTAAGGAAGAGAGACTTCTTCACAGCATTCCCATACCCCAGTCCGGTATTAAAAATGTTAACAGTAGTTAACACTGTAAGAGGCAGAAGAATATCAGCAGTGAGAATGGAGGTCAGGTGACATCTGGAAGCCAGGCCTTGTCTGGATGATGCATGTCTGTGCATCAGTCATACATAATTACCAATACTATCAGTGACCAATCTCTTCTGTAAATGAGACTGAGCTAGGAACAGAACACTCACGGAGATGACCTGCCCTAAAAATTGAAGCATGATTACTACAGGCCCTACTTTTGGAATACATCTGGAACTTCTTCATGAATGATTCAAACACAGAGAAAGGCTATTCCAGTTAAAAGCCTGTAATTATATTTATTGTTACAATCATGAGATGTCTGGATCTCACTCAGAAGTGGCTAATTTTACACATTTTATAAGCTCCTCACGGATCTAAAAGCTGCTTCGCCTTCAGTCCTCTCGTCTCTTGGTTCTCACGAACACCACGGTCTCTTAAGTCTGCATCATTAAGAAATACACAGCAAATGACTATAATCCAGCCAGACATTTCCGTTTGTTGATGCCATTAAATGACTGAAAATGCTAGCATTAGTTTGCGAAGCACATGTCCAGAGCTTTCCAAGATGACTGAGGTGTGAACCTACTTCATTGTCTCATTTCACACAAAGAGGGTTTGTCTTCCTGAACAATGACAAGGTGGGAGAAATGCAAATGTTTTCAAAGCAAAATGCAGATAGGAGTGCAATGTGCTCAACAAATGCAGAAAAAGTGAGAATATCCTACCAATGAGGGATGTCAGAGCAATTGAGGCTCCAAATAAGAGACATCACTATATTAGATTTTGTCTGAAGCCTCAATTCAAGAGCTCAGCTTTTTTTATTTAAAGTGCATGATGTCCATTTGAAATTTTAAAAAGCATTTCCCTTTGGAAGCAGTTCTTTATCAGTGCTTATCTTCCATTAAAGTACATCATTTCACCTAAGCATCCCTTACCAAATATGACCTCCCAAAGGTGAATTCTACAGAAGATTCAGTAGACCCTCCTCACTGACTTCTCTCCAGCTGACCTTTCCCTGGCTCTGGTTCCTCTGATATTAGCCTCTCTCTAAAGCCCCACTGCTTCTTAGTCCTGTTGGAATCCACATGCTTATCTCCTCTAGGATGGAAAAGTTGGAAAAAGTTACTCCAGGCTCCTGCAAATTGATAAAGCAAACTCCCCAAACCATCAGAATGGGTGATGGTTCTAAGCACTGGTGGCATTTCTGTATGTGCTTGATCATTTGAATCTAATTGCTCTTCTAAAAGGTCTGTGTTTTTCACTCCCTGGCCCTGTCATTTGATTGTCATAAGGTTTTTTTCTCTGTTGCAGTTCATAGATGTATGGACCCTGGACCCTGCCTAGATCATTCACACTATACTATTCCAAGGAGAGGGAATAAAAAGGAAAAAGCAAATCCTGGGAAGAAATGAGTCAAGACAGCTTTCTTTTATTACTTATAAATCTCTTCTTTGAGCTTCTCCATCATGGTTGACTTTCGTAACTTTGACTCTTAACTTCTGTTAAACAGGTGAAAGGCTTATAACTTTTAAAATGCCAAAAGGCTAGCCTTGGTTTTAGAGACATTATTATAGAGCAACAATTTAGAATAAGCACATATATACTCATGTTTTATAAGAACCACATTTTTGTTGTTTTTCCAATTTTTGTAACATCAATATATTTTAAAATCATTTTTATTATGATCACACAGATTAAAGGGATTAATTTAGGTTAAAACTAAAAGACAATAAATGATCTATTAGGTAGCCTATTAAATTAATAAAAATGATTTGAATTTGACCTTATATAAAAAGACCCTACCATGTATTTAGTGAATAGAATATCCTAAGAAGCATAACAAGTACTTCAATTATACATTGTCTCATTAAATTTTCACACAGATTCTTCAGATAAGTGTTAAGTCTGGAATTTCATTCTGTCTGCAGCCACAGGGCTTTTCTAAAAAGTATATCACCAGTAGCTATGTACCTGTTGATAAAATGATCTTAATTTAGAAATTATAACTGGAGCTCAGTCTTCAAAGATCTTATCCAGGTAATCATCTTGGTCAAGGTAAATCTTAGCCAGTTTGAAAAAGCTACTGTTAGTCATGAAATGTCAACAATGTGTCAAGTAACACATAAAACCCCTCATTAATCTATATAGCCATCGCTACTATTTTACATATCAAGAAAATGAAGTTTGGGGAGGTGGGTAATTAGTTCCCTAGATACACAGCTAGGAAGCAGAAGAAATTCTATATGCTTAACAGGCAAAGATATGCTAGAAAATGATTGACTAACCACAGAGCATCCCACTTCCTCAGTGAAGATGGGGACATAACAGTAATGTGGTAAAACCTCACATTCAGGGTCTTGGGGCTCCAATTTCTTGCTAATAGTCACAATTAATTTTGACATTTCACTCACCATATTTTCAAGGTTGATCAGTTTTGACTGACTAATTAAAGTATCCCATTTTTCTGGAAGAAGGGACATTTTCTTAACATTCTTTTATATGCAAAGAAAGCTTGAAATGTTTATTTTTAAAAACAGAAATTTTCTTCACTTTTTGTGGATACAGCTGTCAGATATCAAAGATGAAAAACCCACATTTATACCATGGATTAATTGATTGAAAATAGCAATGGATTTTATTTAATTGATATTATTCCCAGTTTTTAAATTTACATATTGATTATTAGTCGCATAACTCCTTTAAGCAAAGCCAGCAAATGTGAAAAGAGGTGCTGGTCTAGATCTTTAGGGGTTACTTTACTTATTAATGTAACAAAACACCTGACTTACAACATAAGGAGGGAAGAATTTGCTTTTGTTCCCAGAGAAGGTCTATCATGGCAGGAATGGCATGGTAATAGGAGTCTGATAAGGCTGACCATATGGGGTCTGCAGTCAGAACACCAGTGCACAGTTCACTTTTTCCTTTTTATTCAACCCTGAACCCCAGTGTAAGCAATGGTTCAGGGGAGGGACTTTCCTCTTCAGCTAGTGTTCCCAGAGACACTCCCAGAGACAAAGATTTTTCTATAGGGATTCTAAACTCAGCAACATTAACAATGAAGAGTTAACAGTCATTCTTTGTTCTGTGTCAATTTCCTCTGAAGTAAAACATCCCCCTCTGAGGAAGAGGCCCAGGAAACTCAAGAAGTAAACCACACTTCCAGTACATGAGAGAACAGGAACTTGACTCTCAGGGTCCTTCCCTAACTGTATTAAAAGGAGTCAACTGGTTAGGGAGAGACTCTGACCAGCCAACCCGATGCAGAGATTCTTGGACTGTCTAGCTGCCCACAGCCTGTGCACAGAACTCATATTTTATAGCTTTTGTGAAGCTTTTGCCATGTTGGGGTGAGCTTTTGGGTGATGTAGCTGCTTTTGAGTCATCTCTGGTTTTGTAAGTATACCCTTGCTCATATTCCAAATAGTAAACTCAATAAAATTGGATTGTTTCATCAAGTTGAACATTGGTTCAATTGTGATTTAGGCCTGTCATAGGTTCCATTTTGGGTCTGAGTGAACTCATATGCATTCTGTCTCTCCAGGAAAAGTCGATCACATAATAACCCTTTGTCAACTTCACACTCAAATACAAAATTAAGTTTTAACATTCAATTGCTGCCTTTAAAGTCTCATTTTAACTTCCATGCAAACTGAATTTAATCCATTTCCAAATATCCCCCTAGTCATCAACACTTTTGATAGTGTTCAAAAGTCCAAAGTCTCTTCTGAGTTTCAAGGTACTCTCTCAATGGTGAATTGCTATAAAATCAAAAAACAAAGTACATTCTTCTAAAACAGAAATATACAAAGTAAACTTTTCATTCTAAGAGAGGAATAGGTACATAGCAAGAAAAAAATTGACCAAAGCAAAACTAGAAATCCACCAGGCAAATACCAAACCTTGTGGTTAATATCCAGTATTTGGGGCATATGAGAAAATATTCTGGGTTCCAAAAACCTTGTGAGATCAGCCCGCCAAGATCTGCTATGTACTTAACATGTAGCTTCTTTCTTAAACTAACCCCCTTCCATGTCTTTAGACTTCTTCAGAATTCAATGTATGATCTTAGTAGCTCTAACATTTTTAGGTCTTCATAGCAACTTAGGGTTTATCTTCCCGTAAAATGTTGTCTTAGGGACTTCTTGCAAGGACTCTGGTTCTGCCAAACATTTTCTGGCCTCATCAGCTTTCTGAAACATTGGTGAAATGTTCCATTGTAATAAAAAGATTCTGGCTAGGACTAGCCCATGATCTGGACCAACATTCCCAAATAAAACACCCACAGCTTGTTTGGCCCCAAATAATCATACAAAGTATTACATTAATTTTATGCTGCTTGGTCAATGGCTCAAGAATATTGCTAGCTAGCTCTTGTATCTTAAGTCAATTTATTTCCATTCATCTGTCTTGCCACATGGGCCATGCTTTATCTGAATTCCTTTACATCTTCCTCCTTGGCAGCAGCTCACAGCATCTTTCCCTGACTCTATTCTTCTTCCTCTTTACCTATACTTAGATTTCCATCCTGCCTATAGTCTGGCTTGCTATAGGTCAAAACAGTTCCTTTATTATTGAATAATAATTCACAGTATACAGAAAGACATCCCACATCACTCCATGGCTCACTCAATCTTGTAGATGTCATGTCTACAAACCCAATACTAAGTGAATAATAATGTTAAATCCTCATACCAGCTCAAGATAAAAACCAGCTCTCTTGGACCACTCAAGTAGGAGCCTCTGTGCTGACCCTGGAGAAACATACCTTTAGGTGGTAGTTTTGCCCAAAGAACTTCCTTCAAAGAAATTCTCAGTATAGGCTCCCCCTCTCAAATTAATTTCCATTTCCACTAATTAGATGCTGATGAATGGTTCTTTGACCTGAGGGTATCTTCCTAATATTCCAATGGAAACAATATGATTTCTATGTTACAAAGCTGATCTCTAACAATTATGCCTGTTTTGCCAGGGACTTCTTTGTCTATAGCTTTAATTTATTCACATTTTTTTCTTTGTTTTTTTTTTCTCTCACCAGACTTCACACTTCTGATAACTCTGTATTATGGCAATGATAATAATCATGGGCAACTAACTAATAAGGAAAGATTATTTATTGAGGGGTTCAAAGGGAAGCACTCACTGATACAAAATAGACTAAACAGTCCTTTCATTTCTGTAAAGGCTGGACTGGTTCCACACAGCTTTATTTAGCAGGTCAGGTCCTCCATCCAAAGGCATGAGGGAGAAGAGGTTTGCATACATATGCCCCAATTTTAAACTGGCTCTCCAGCCACTCCATGAATAATGGTGCTCCAAGGCCATAAGTGATTCCCAGATCTACAGTGGCCAAGAGGACATGCCTCTAGGTCAAGGTGATAGTATCTGCTCTCAACTACAACTTTATTCTGAATCTCATTGATATTTAAAAGGAATGGTAAACAGTCATTTTGGAGCCCAGGTACTATCCACTCCTTAACTTACCACCAAATAATCAATTCCGTTTTTTAACTCATCCTCACTCAAGTTCTCAGGACATGGTCAGAATGAAGCCAGATTAGTTGCGAGAATGTAACACAAATGACCTCTAGTACAGTTCCCAAAAAGTCCCTTTCCCCACTGAAACCTCCTGAGCCAGGTCTCTACTGCTTACATTTTCCTAAGCATTATTTTCTTCTAGGGTCTTACAAGAACGATCCACCAAGCTGCACTTATAGAATTCTAGGATTTTGACAGCCCATATCTCTAAACTCTCCCACATCCTTCCTGTAAACCTGTTTGCTTAGCTATTTTACTACCACAATGAGGAAAATAACTAATACAGAAAATTAGTGACAAGAATGAAGTTTGCTGATGGTAAAATACCTAAGGAAAATCATGTTAAGGGAGGAAGGGTTGATTTGGGCTCACAGTTTGAGGGTCTATTCTTTCATGATGAGGAAGATGGAGGAAATAGATGGTCATTTTGCGTCCAGAGCAGAGAGAGATGAATGATAGTCCCCAGGTTGCTATCTCCTTTATATTCACCTTGGAATGAAAGCCTAGGGAATGCTTCCACCCTCATTCAGGATGAGTTTCCCTCAGTCAAACATTTCTAAAATACCCTTATACAATAATGAGAGATGTGTTTCAATGATAATTTGAAATTTGTCAAAGAGAAAGTGGCTACTAGCCTTCTCAAAAGCTAAAGAAAAATTCTTTGTGTACACTAAAAATAATTTTAAAAATATGGAAGCCATATTTTAATATTAGAAATTATATTCATCTTTATACTAACCATCATTTACATTAATGGTAGAGTAAGAATATATACTATTATATAGTATTGGAGACACTGATGGAACAAATTCCAATGTTAGTGCACATTGTATATAATCCCTTAGCCAATTAAGTTTTTCTCTCTGAACTCTGAAATTTCTTATCCAGAATATTAAATAAGTAAAATTTTGGTGATAAGTGCTTCTAGGAGCTGATATTGAATATTTGGTCTCAGTGTGTGTGTAGAGAGGGGTAAAACTTTTCTCTAGTGTTCTACCTAATATTATATGCACAAAGGGATCTGTAATTATGTAATATATAATCTGTAACCATTATGAGAATTAAAATACAAGTATATGACCAAGTTCAAAATATTATTTCTTTCAACTTCATCCTCACAAGAGACCAAGTGGCCAAACAGGCTGCAGTCACTTTGCTCATCTCTATCCTGCATTGCTGTACAGTATCCTCCATATTAAGGCCGCTGATGCAGAGACTATTTCTAAGTAGATATCTATCACTGATTCCTAATGGCAAGGGAGGTGAAGGACAAAATATAATGTGTAATATTTGTTGCAGTGAAATGTATTTTGTCTCTCAGGCACTATAATCACTAAGCAAAATTCTCAGCCCTGTACATATAGCTCTACATTTTTGATTCTCAATCATTTTACTCTTAAGTAGATTTGATTATCTGCTTGAAGTTAAAAATAACTTTGATTTGTTTCTTTTCTAACTCTTAAATTATCAAAGGTCTGAAAGAAGTGTCAGCTATGATCAGGAATACTTAATCTGCAGATAAAACAAAAGATCAGATTTTTTTTTTTTGACATGATAGCAAAGTTGAAAGCTTGTCACAAAGACCTAACAGTTAACTTCTGGAGGAAAATCATGTTGGAATTCAGAATCTTTATCCTAGTGCGACCAAGTATTCTGTGAGTCCCTAAGAATCAACAAGGTACTGCAGTAGATGGTTAGACAACTAGAATGTAGCCAAAGATCCTAGAGCAAGGGAAAGTTGGAAGAAAATATGATAAATGGGGAAAAATGATAGTATTCACGTCTTCTAGTCAGATTTATTTATCTTACAGATAAAAATCTCTTGATGTGGTTGAACTCTGCACTTTCTCTGTTGAATTTGATTGATGATAGAAGAGTCTTACCTACTTCTGGGAATATCTTGAGGATTCACAGATAACAGAAAGATGAGCACTATATACCAACCACATAACAATAAATCAAGTTTGGTGTGATATAAATGGGAAGCAGAAAATAATAAAAAAGAAAGAGACTAGAAGTGAGAAATTTCAAAATAAATAAAAAGTGTAGTGAAAGCAGAGCTATTAGGTGAACAGGATAAATAATGAAGCTTAAATAAACTTCTGCATCCCTGCTTATCAAAGGGAAAGAGCTCAGTTGCCTTTTGAAGCTGATGTTTCTCACCCAGGGAGAGCTGAAAGATCTACAAATCTGAGGTAAATATTAAGTGATCATGTGTATTTTTCTACAAAATGGAACATTGGCTTAGTTTTTAAAAAATGAGTTTAAAATTCATTCTATTCCAAGTTCATAGAGAGGCATAGACTTTGGATCTGGCTAATTTTGCTGCAGGATGTTTTCTGTTTGCAAGTTCTTTGCAGAATAAAAAGATTTAATTTACGGGGGAAAGATTTATTAAATCTTAACTGAAGGATTTGTGATGGTGTGAATAAGGCACAAAAGATGCAAACACAGTCTAGCACCTGTGGAAAGTGCTTCTGAAAGTGGATGATCCTCTAGTGCCAGAGTGAAGTGCTCAGAATCAGCTGTACTGGCAAAGGGAAAGATCTTCCAATCCATCACTCCGCAATGAAACAGCTGTGGCCCAGTACTTTTCTGTCTCTTCCCTTCCTGTAAGCATTCATAGTATACTCAGAGGAAGGCACTGCCAAGAAAGATACTGAATCAAAGTTGATGTAATAATTATGCATTTGTCAAAAGAAATGACTTACTAGAGAAACTGGAGCCCTTATACACTGATACCAGAGTGTAAAATAGAATAACTGATATAAAAAGCCCAGTAATGAGTTTAATAAAATCCCCAAAGCAAGCAGATGATGACAGCAAAATTTTAACTTTGGCTGCAGAACACAAAAGTGAAAACTGAACATAGAGTATCAAAGAGGGCTTTCTTTTGGGGGGGGCAAGCATATCCAGAGTCTCACTATGCACAGCAGACAAAGAGTAGAAATACCAAAGTATCCAAGATCAAAATGCTATTGACCAGAATATGAGGTATTAAACTTGCAGTAAAATGGAGACCAGTCACTAAGTTATAAACCCACCATGACTCCACCTAAATGAAATCATAAGGACAGAAGATAGAAAGATGATGACTTGGGGATGTGTTCAAGTGGGACTGGGCAACTACTGTTTGACAGACATGAAGTTTTCTGTTTTATGACATAAAAAAATTAGTGTAAGTCAGCTGCTCAGTATAGAGAATTTGCTGCTGAACTGTGCATTTCAAATGATTAAGAAAGAACTTTCATTATGTTTCTTTCATCATGGTTATTTTAAGTGGAGAAATAAATTATTCATTTTCCCTTTACCTTGAGGACTATACATGCTATAATGCTAAGTGAGAAAGTAAGTTATAAGCAACTGATAATTCCAATTTTGGAAAACAAGCAAGTATAAATCTATATTTCCTTTGTTTTTAATTGACAGTTTCATAAATTAATAAAACAGCTCTTCATTATTGTCCACCCCTTCATCACCTTTATTCTTATTCCCTCACCTGATGGAACTCTTTCAACAAGACCCCCTCTTACTAACATGTCTTCTATTTGTGTGTGGTCCACCGGGCTTACTAAGAGTTATGTACATGAGGCAGATGGAGAATATTTATTGGAGCACACATAACCTTTATATGGCTATACCACTGAACTAAATAATACATCTGTACCAAATAGACAGTCTGGTATGATGAGAACTCACAGGTTCTTCTCCAATTCACGGTGAAAGGCTGATGGATCCAGTCTTGTGCAGATCTTGGACAGGACATCACAGTCTCAGTGGATTCATAAGTGCAATGACTACATCGTGTCCAGAAGACAGTCTTCTGCTATACATCTCTAGTCTCTATAACCTTATCTCTTACATTTCTTCTGCTCCCTTTTCTGAAATGCTCCCTGAGTCTTGTTTAAAAATGATATAGATGTTCTGAGCTTTCTACTATCTCTTATTCATGTTCCTCAGTCAGCTAAAGGTTTCTGTAGAAGAAGCATCTATGACAAAGACTGGGTACATCATGAACCACTAATGACAAACTGGATCTGGGGCAAGTCAGAATTTTTAAAATGACTTTTGTAAATTCTGAAGACTAAAAGGAAAGCTGCTCAAGACATGTCTAATTATTCATTTGGGTTATTTCAAGTGGGTGATAACATCTGAGTTTGTTTTGTAAACTTTCTCACTTCACCAATGAGCATGTATCTTGAAGGTAAGTTACAAGTAGGAAAAAAATGGGAAGTTCATAGTTTTGAAATGGAGGTGGCTAATGTGCAATAAGCTTCCATTATCACAAATACAGGTTCATCCAATATCAGCTCCTTACACCATTATACCAAGGTTTCACTCCATTGGAACCAAAGTTGTGTGCCCAAATGGTGTCAGAGATGTTGGTACTGTATCTACCTTAGCCCCCTTTAATATCAGGGCTCCAAGTCTGTCTCGGAAAGAAGTTAGAAAAACATCACCAAGTTGAGCAGTGGAAAAGTCTAAAGATGTAATACTGATCACTAAAACCAGACAAGTCCAGGCTAACCTGATACTTTCTACTACAGCCTGATCATCAAGTTTCTCAAGATACTAAGTGATAGAAAAAGGCAAAAAATTACTAAGCCCAGTAGAAATATCACTTTTGATTAATAATGTGAACATTGTCTGATGGGTATGGCATAGCTAGCCTGAAAACTCTCTGTAATTGCAATAGGGATCCTGGATACTGAAATTTCTATAAGTAGTGATGTTGAGGGTGGCTGATCAACCTTCATGGCATCATAGATGACAACAGTAAAAGATAGAGTGGAATATCCAATTAATTCAGACACATTGAGAGGAAAATTTACATTTAATGTCATATAACAAAAAATGAAGAAAAATGACACCATAAAATGAATATAGTCATCAAAGTCTATGTGTAACCATGATGAAAACAAGTACCTGGGTTTGTCTCCAACCGTGTTTAGCCAAAATTATTTGGAAAATGGACTTTGAATGACCTGTGGCTATAGGAAGATAACGGTTTAAAACAAGAGGGAATGTTTGATAAAAATATTGTTGAAATGACCCAAATAAATGGTGCTGATTTCCTAGTCCTCTGCAACTGCATGAGTAATATCATGCTGAAATCCGTTAACTCCTATCAAAATAAAAAAAAGATCCAAGTCTGTCTATAAATCTGGATAGGCTTTTGACATTGCCATTGCAAATGGAATACATATACTCTAGATACTTGATCTTTATCTGACTTTTCTTTTTTGAGTGACATAGCCAGAACACAGGACAATAAATATGGTTTTACTTGTTAATTTGTCAAAACCATAGACTTAAAAAAAGCTGTTTAAAAGTGAAAGTACTGGTAGTTATAAAGATTTTGATGGGACTTAGAAAATGACACCCCAAAGTCTGAGGCTTTAAGAATCTACCACAGAGTGGAAGCTTTCTGATTGTCCCATTTCTCCATCCTGGAACAGGAAGATGCTTTGGGCAATATCCTTATCTGGGTTGAACTAAGAGGAGCAATCACCTCTGGTCTTCTCTGACCAATCTGTTTTATGTTCTCTAAACCTATTGAACCCTCCTAAAGTAATTTAGTATTTCTTCCCTCCCCCCAAAACACATGTCTTCATTCATCATTTCTTCATCCCCATGTTAAATGGGTACATGAATGCCAAAAAATTGGGACGAGTGGTAGTCATGTTCTTTGTTCAACATTAGAGGTCTATTTAGATCTTTGACAAATTGTATATCTTTTTTTTCTATCTAGTATTTATTAATTTATCTCAGGGGCCTACACAGTTTTCTTCAACTAAGTTATAAGTAGCACAATTAAGGAAAATAAATAATAGAATTTTTAAAAATTGACTAAATCTAAGATAAATGGGAAATGCAACCACTTTAGTAGAGAACTTTCCTTATAAAAAACATTTAAAATCAAAGTAAAAAAGTATTTATGAAAAGATAAATTACTATAACTGATCACAAAATGGACGTAAAATTTAAACTGAAATACAAGAACATTCATGAGAGTAATTAAGTAATCTGCTATTCAAAGTTATTTAGAATTCTTAACAGTATTAAGAGAAGAAAGATGAGATTCATGTAGGTCAGAAGGTAAGAGATGGAGGGGTCTTCATCTCTAATGGTTGAGGGTTATTTGCTTGTTCAGTATGGTCACTGTTCCAGAGGAAGTTGCTTATAATCTTAAGTATGTATTTAGTCAGGAAGGCTGTAGGAAATAACTTCACTCTCTCTCTCTCTCCTTGTAATGAACTCTGCCAACTATATCAGACTGACTAAAAAATGTTCCTGACTATAAGCTTCACTTTGCAAGGGAACCCTAGATACCTTTCATATACAAAGATATGTCCTGTCCCATGTGGCTTTTCCATCATAGGTAGACACAAGGACGGGCCATCAAGACACAATGAGCTAAAAGTCTATAGAAATGCCAATTACAAAGCATTTGGATGTTTAGTTAGTTGCAGATGAAAGCACAGTTGATTGGTGAATTACATCGTGCATAGGAGAAGAAAAGTAACAAATCCACATTAGTCTTTATGTCTTATTAATGGGGATTAACAGAAATATAAGTACACATTCTGTAGCTGGGAGTCAGCATCCTAATTTGCTCCGAGTTGCTGTGTATCATGATAACATTACAGTGCCAGTTGCTCTCAAGGTGATTAGACTGGGATCCATGCTCTGTGAACATGACTAAAGCACAGGCTGCTCTGTGATTCCTACATCCCAAACACCATAACCTTCATTTCTTACTGTCTCCATAAACACACCTCCCATTTAATATAGAAAGTTTCTCCTAGAGGCTCTAACACTCAAAACCAACCATGATCAGAAAACATTTTGAATTTCTAGACTAATGGAGAAAATGAGGAGTTTAGTTTACCACTTTGGAAAAGAATTAAAGAAATTGGTCTTTTGCTAAGGAAATGTGTTACTGCTATTCAAGGTTATGATGGATTCTCATACAGGTAGTAGTGACCAGCTGTTCTCCAGCTCTTCTGAGAACAGAACAAAGGAAAATGGTGTTAAATTGCAAAGTTAGAGATTTTGTCAATTTCATAAATCACCAGGTCCCCGTTTTCTCATCTCCTATGCCCCGGCCTGGTTGTTAACCTTTTCAACTAAGTGTTCATTACCAGGCATTTCATTTTCAATTCCATTTATTCCTAAATAGGAGGGTACAGACAGCCCCGGTCTTTGATTTATGGAAGCGCAGCGTACTGAACAAGTTCTCTTCAAATCCACTGTTATGATGAAGCATGGCCTGTCAGAGGCATTGCGCTGCACGAAGGCATGATGACAAACGCTGGCACACTTTCCAGCTCTGATCGCAGTAGGCTCTGATAACAAACACAGACACTCATTCTCTCACTCTTATTTTGTTCATTCCTTTGGGAGCTGCATGATCATAGGACATTTCTCTATCAGTTCCATGAAGCTCGGACAGCTAGGATACTAAATATTACATGGAAGAGTTTGAGTTTATGAAATAAACCTCATGAAAGCACAGATGCCTCCAGTCGGGGTAGAAATAAGAGAAGGTGAGCATGGGTGGAGTTCAATGGAGACGGACAATAGCTGTGTCTTGTCAGAGACATATGGAGCAAAGCCACATGATTTCAATGCTCCCTTTCCTAGTATCTGACATCTAACTACCTGCAACAGATGCTTCTTTGTGGTGATATATTGTCTATCTAACAAAGTTTGCCTGAAAATCAGAGGAGAGAGCCACCCACAGAGTTAACCATAGAAATCAGGAAATGGCGACACACACTTTTAATCTTAGCACTCTGTGGGTAAAGAGGCAGAGGCAGAGATTTCCTTTGGTTCTCTACAAGTTCAAGGCCAAACAGAGCCAGGCAGTGGTGGCTCACAATTCTCACACTAGGAAAGTTGAACCAGGAAGTGAGATGGCTAAAAGCAGAAAGAAAGATAAGGTGGGAGGAAGCAGTTCAGGGATTCCTGCCATGCCCTCCCTTTTGGCTGAGGACTCCTGAGGAGTTGGCTGGATGAGGAATGGCTGTGGCTTGTTCCTCTCTCTCTCTCTCTCTCTGATCTTTTGTCTTTTTCCCAATATCTGGCTCTGGGGTTTTATTGTATGACTAATTAGGATTTGTGCAACAGTTCTTTGGGTTTAAAGGAAAAGGTCTACCAACAACCCCAGAGCAATCAAATAAAAATACCAAAGTATGTTTCACTCAGAATCACCAAGTATCAAAAACGGGAATTTAAAATGCACAGTGTAATTAATGAAAACGTATTTCTTTAGAAAGAAAATTCTTTGGAATATTCCATTTTTTATTCTAACTTAATCCAGGAAATTCCTCTACACCAAATTAGAGAATATGCTTACAGGATGCTTTAGTTATCACAGTTTGATGTTTCCTTTAAAATTAAGCCTGCTCCATGAGGAAGTGTGGTTCATCCATGTGTCCTGACATCAGAACAATAAACCATGTGCACACCTTTACAAAAAACCATCTCACCTCAGCATCACCCAATTTACTTGGCTTTGATTCTTCCATTTTTCCAGATTGTGCAAGTAAAAGAGTCATTGGAGTCAAGGCTCAGCCACTACTGTTCCTATAAATGGACATGCTTCTGCAAAGGAACAGTTAGTAGAAGGGCCAGCTCCCCATACAAGACCTCTGTTCTATGGAAGCCACAACACTGTAGGATGAAAAGTCTACCACTGATTGATGAGTGTGAGAGCATCAGGGAGAAGGGACCAAGAAAAAAAGATTCAGACTTCTAAAATCATCTCTCATAGTTATGATTATTTCATAGGACTCCTGAAAAACAAAAGAACTGAGCAATATAACATTTTATTACTTCTAAGTGTTCATTTGCATATACATATGCCATTACTTTATGAATATTCAAGTCAGCATTTTATACAATCCCCAGTTGTATATTCATATGCATTATGAAAAATATCTGTAATAGACTAAAATGGTGACTTTTAACACCAAACTATGGTAGTAAGCCCAAGTTTAAAAATTTATCTCTTGGGGTTAGAGAGATGGCTCAGTGTACTGCTCTTTCATAGGATCTAAGTTCAGTTCCCAGCACCTGTCAGGTGGCTCACAACTACCTGAAACTCAATCTTTATGGCATCTATGGCCACCATAAACACCGGCACACATGTGCAAATTCCTGGACACATGTCTACATATACATAATTAAAAAGTAAATAAATAAATATTTTTCAAAATATCTCTTTTGTTTCATAATCATTGTGTCTCATCTACTGCTTGATGTTAATAAATGCAGTGAGAAGAATCAAAATATATAGAAGAAAATACTGGATCAAGACTAAAATTCAAATGGCAGGTAAAAGAGCCCCACATCCAATTGTTAACTTGAAATATTGCCTTGCACAAGCAATGGAATACCATATAGCCAAGGTCTACCTCACTTGAAGATGCCTTGAAGTCTTAGTGGGACATGCTGTTCAAACTGTTCTATGTTGTAGCAGTACTGAATAAATGTCCTAGGCTTATGTGGGAAATTCCCACATGTTCTGGGTTTGCAACTGACATTAGTTCCATAATCTCATCAATTATTCCTCGGAGCCTGGAAGGGTGACAGGTTATAAATTTGCTTACTTTGTTCTACACGTCTCTCCAGTCTCATAGCAACTTTTCAATTGGGTAAATTATCTTTCAACAGCCATTAGAGTTGACAGGCAGGCTGGGGGAGATGAGGAGCCTTGGCGGCCTAATTATCCCAATGACCACACTGCTTAAACTCTGGAGCCTGATAAGAAGAATCTAAATGCAAGGCACTCCCCTTGCTTATATAGAAGAGTGTCATTATATCCTCTAGACGTTTATTTAATGAGATAGTTTGGGGTACTTGGAATAGAAAAGAGCTTGATTACAATGGCCAGCATAGTTAAGAGTACATTTATTGTGCTTTTATGTATCTAAAATGCACTTTCTGATCATAAGAAAGCAAATCTGCTGGCTGATAAACTCCTTTACTAGAAAGATTCTATCACACACATAAATCCCTTAGAGGATACCAAGTGTTCTGTATGATAACTATTATAATTATAAGCATTTGTCAAGATAGCTTCAAACATTCTTATCAAAGAAAGCTTGATTGTAACAATGGACTGATCATTATGGACTCTATTCTATCATAACGGCCTATCTGGAGCACTTCAGAAATGGAAAAATAGCTTTTGTGTTGACTGCTGACATCCAAAGAGGCTACATTTGTGATGTAAGCACCCCAAGGAAGCATAGGGAGAGCTGAAGCACCAGCTTTGAGGCCCAGGCTGTGTCCTCATTATCAGAGTCTCTGAAGATTAATAACACATCTGTGACACTGGAAAGGTAGTAGCAAAGTCTAAAACAGTTTGCAGTTGCTGACATTGAAGATCTGGGACATCAGGGCAGTCCTACAAGTCATGATGGTACTTCCATCACAATGGGTGTATTAATGCAACACCATTCATTAGGCTTTAAATAGCTCTGCATTTATTTTTACCTTAATGAATCAGCAAAAGAAGCAAGTTTCCAGGCCAACTCTCAAATTCAGTTGTTGTAATCACTCCAAAACATGGCTGTTTCCACTTCAACTTAACTCTAAATCACCACTAACAGTTCTTGGAATCTACTGACATTTTGTTTTATAAGCCATCATAAGGAGTGCAGTTTAACAAATGGTCATTCTGTGGCAAATGCTTTCTTGAGCTGAAAAAAAAGCAAAACAATAGAAACAAAGAGAATTAATGCTTTACGCACTAATCTAAAAAAAATTGTAGGTTTGTAACAGTGCTATTTGAAGTACGCTGCAAATCAGCTACAGAAATCACGCCTTTAGCAGGTACATGAGAGGCTTTAGACAATATGAAAGGAGGACCCCTTTACTCTAAGCCATGGAAGCTTCTCAGAGTGCAAAAGCTTATGCTTACACAGCATACACTTTCAGATGTTAGAATTACATAACCAAATCAACACTCTAGGAAACAGTAAATTCAGTGTAAGAAGCCACATCACCTTTAGAAAACCATCTTACCTAGGGGTGGTGAAGTTCAAAGATATGAATCCCCACACTTTCATGCACAGTTGATAATTACTTATGAATTGAAACATGAAGTAAAATTCAGAGCTAGAGACACCAATTTCTAACTTTTAAGTTTTTAGTGATTACTGTTCTAATAGAAGTTATGAATGGATGACAGGAAATAAAACCAGAAGAGGGGAAGAGAATCTCAGGACATTGCATTCAGAGGAAGTATAGGAACTTATGAATATGAAAACAACATCAAGTTATTTGATGAAAAGTATTTCCTAAAATTTGGAAAACACAATCACAAACACATATAAACTAAAATTCTGGGAGGTGGCTCATCAAAATGGCAGTTGTGCATGGGTAGCGTGCATACTGCTCATTTATTTTAAATAATTATTTTTGATAATTATATGGAATAGAATATAATCGTATTTCTACAATAACAATAACATAATGGCCTCTTAAAATGCCTCAAGGATTGTCCTCATACCTCCTCCTTTAGGCACTGGCAATGGCAAACCTCCATCTATCTCACTCTTCAGATGGGAAACTTTTTATCCTAACAGCTTTTACCTCTACAGCTTCCCCACTCCAATCCTCTAATTTTTTTTTTATACATTTGAATTAGATATTGCAGGTCAGGTCTACATTTGACTCAGTGCCTGGACTGACTCAGACCATCATTTTTGCTTCAGCAGACAATGCTCACTGCTATCCTGAACTTCAGAATCCTAGTTTACATCTGTCTTTGTCAGGAAGCACGGGACTTTTGAATTTACATATTAGGAACAAGTACTGTACGTACATACTGCCCATTCTCTGCTGTGGGTCAGATTCACTCAATGATTGGGTTGGTATTGCCATAACTTTCAGTCAGCCTCTGTCACAAGACACTGCAAAGAGAGGTCATGAGTCAAGACTGAGAGAAGAAAACAGCCAGACTTCTTTAGCTATGAGAAAGGAAAGTCAGCATAAACTGAATGTACTTGTAGAAGCATGTTAAAGTAACATTATACAAATTTAACAGGTTATGTCTTGGAATATACATATCTGTGTGTTTATGCAAATGCATATTTCATGCAATAACAATTAATGAAAAATCAGGTATAAATTTGAAAGGGAAGGTTCAGTACATGGCAGTGTTCAAGAGGAAGGAAAAGGAAGAAAGAAATGTTGTAATTAAATCACAATCTTAAAAAAAAGTAGCCATAAGCCAATGAACCTTAACAAGTATCAATAATAGAAGCCCAGATACAGAGACAATAATGAAGACTAGACTGAGAGTGATTTTTAACTAAAGATACTGCCTCAATAGTAAAAACAAATATATGGAGATTTATTACTTATCTTTATCATTTTGTACTTACTAATAGACAAGAAAGATTAATTGAGGTGTCTCTGTTATGAATACATGCTAAAACATTTCTAAAGCCAGTGTGACCTACATGATACACAGCACCGTGACATGGGGTTATATGTGCCCTGAATAAGATAAAATTTAATTCATGTACCTTTATCATTTCACAAAAAAAATAATTAGGATTCATTTAAAAAATCTTATCACTGTTAAAAGAGCCAATATGATCTTGTCTAAAGTGGTTTTGTTTGTATTTTCATCTGAAACAAAATAATTACCCATTCTAAACATCGTGATTATATTTTGGTTTTGTGGCAAGCTGCATTTTAAAACAGTTGGCATTTAATTTCTCTGGGTTTATCAACAACTTGTATAAACAAATTTCAACACCAAGGCACTGTTGGTTAAGCCAGCTGATTTTGTTGTTAGACAAGGAGAAGCGAGTGTTCTCCAAGACATTGGTGAGTGGCACAGAAACATAGCTATGTCCGAGCTCGCCCACAGTTCTAGAGCATAGGGAAGCCATTGTAGTTCTCCTTCCACAGCCCATATTCTCTCCTCATTGTTCTGTCAATTCTCTAGTTACATAAATATGTTAAGTCTTGACATCTTACTTGTTAGCTTCTGTAATATGTCATACACTGATCCTTGTTTCCTTGCTATTTACAAGTTATGGGTTGAAATTTGTTCTTTCAACATAGGTTGAAGGCCAAATTTCTACTATCTCCGAATGTTTTATTTGGAAATGGTGTGATTGCAGCTATAATTAATTAAAATGACGTCATTAGAGGTTCTTTATCTGACATACCCCATGTCCTTCTAAAAGGGGAAATATGGGCATATGAAGAAATTATTATAAAGGTACAGAATGACCACATAAAGGCAGAGAAGAAGATGCCATCTATAACAGAGGAGCAGGGATTTCCCTGTAGCCTTTAGAATAAAGCATTCCTGCTGTCTTGATATTGGACTTCAGCTTCTGAGACTGTAGGGCAATCAACATTGTTTCTTTAATTTATGATATTTATTTATAAAGATCTGTGAGACTATATAGCATCTGTATGAAATATGGAATTCCCTGGGCTGGAGAGATGGCTCAGCGGTTAAGAGCACCGTCTGCTCTTCCAGAGGACCCGGGTTCAATTCCCAGCACCCACATGGCAGCTAACGACTGTCTGTAGTTCCAGTTCCAGGCAAACACCAAGGCAAATAAATAAATAATAAATAAATAAAGTTTAAAAAAAGAAGAAATATGGAATTCCCTTCTCACATACAAACTTCTAGGACTTAAAAGTATTACATTTTGTATTCAGATTATTTTCCATGTTAAAGAGTCCTTTTTTTCTTTCTTTCTTTTTGTTTTTTGTTTTTGTTTTATTTATTTTATTTTGTATACACACGTGCCAGAAAAGGGCACCAGATCCCATTACGGATGGTTGTGAGCCACTATGTGGTTGCTGGGAATTGAACTTGGGACCTCTGGAACAGCAGACAGTGCCCTTAACCTCTGAGCCATCTCTCCAGCCCCCAGAGTCCTTCCTTTCAATGAACAAAAGTATGTGATCATATACTTTCCTCACAATTCCCAATCTCCATTTGAAGTGTCTCTCTGATCATGTCCTCGATAAATCTCACTGCAGAATCGACTATTTTAAAGCAAGGATATAGGCCCTATTGATTTGTAGTTTCTTCATTAGAACTATGTGTTACAATTTATTACATAAAAGATTGGGACGATGTCTCAAGAAAAGTATGTGCCATTTGACAATAAAACCTGAGTTCAGACACTCAGCACCAACATAAAAATCTTGGCATGCCTGTAGTAGTACGAATGAGACTCAGAGCCAAATATTGGGGAAAGGCTCAAATATCAGAGAGGAAGCACCACAGTCAATTCTCACCCAGCTGTCTTGCAATTTCCTCAGCTTTGCTCCTGGTCACTTCTGTTCTCTCTAGGTTTCTACAAGCCCTTATATACTCTATCCCATCCAAGTTAGGATTAAAGGCTTGTAGCCTTGAACTCGAGCTCACAGAAACAGAAAAAGTTCTGTCTCTGGAGTTGTAGGATAAAGGGTGTAGCTCATCACTCCTGGCTTTCCCTGTGCTGGGATTAAAGTTGTGTGTGATTGACTCAGCTGTTTATCTTTGTATTCAAGGTTTAAGAATTTCCTGAGCTGTCTGCCTAGGGTTTGACTGTGTGCTCTCTCCCCAATATTCAGGTTTTATTGAATATGTATCCTTATTCAAGGTCTCTCTGCAACTCCCCATCCCCTCCCTGGGCAGGGAGCAGACAGTCCTATGGTCCCACTGACCCAATAATGCTTAGATCAGTCTCTACTTCTGGCCAAATCCAGTTCGAATAAGGATATACAGGGATGGAAAAAAAAATTCAGAGGGAAAGATGAACACAAAGAAAATATAGGTGTAGCAATCTTATTTGTATTTCTACCCTTGATAAGCCATACTTATCATTCTTATCCTCTGTATAGTTATTGTTAACTCTTCCACATTTTAAATTCTTTTTACTGTGTTTTTTTTGATAAATACAAAATAAAGAAGGAAAAAAAAGATTATGTAATATATATCCACACATGCCAGCATACAACTGGAATTCCAGCTCTAAGGAAGTAGAAAAATCATGCCCTAGGGCTTGATGGTTAGCCAGTCTAGATAACTTGATGAGCTCTAACTCAGTGACAGTATGTCTAAAACCTTGAGGAGCTCAATAAAGAAACATGGCAGTGTCAACCTCCAGCTTCCATATAGAACACACACACATGCACACACACCCACACACACACACACACACGCATGCACGCATGCACACATGCACGCATGCTTACATATTATACAATGAAGAGCAAAAGAAGAAAGAAATTATACAGAATTATTTTAAAATTAAAACAACATAAAAGAAAGTCTTTGAATTTCTACTTTTTAAGACCTATTTTATTTGCAACAGTATCTAATCATTCCCAGAATTACAGTTTATAGTATGCATCACCATAAAATTATATGGAATTTCTGAAAAACTAGAAGATAATAGTGACTCAAATTTTATTCTATATAACATTCAGGAATCACTTATAAATATGGTTCATTTTTTTTGTAGATGACATTCAATCACATAGTTCTTACCTTGCAGAAAGAGAATTTTCTGAATTTATTCTTATCGGTGTGATTTATGATCATACAAAGAACTTTATTGTTACTCGAGAAGATAACACTAGTGTCACCATGGCACTTAACCTTCTCCACCACTTAAAAAAAACCCTTACATTGATACTGTTATAGAAATTTTCTCTAAAGCAGAGCTCCACATCTGAGTGATGAGAACGGGGTGTAGATATCTCACATCACATAGCCACCCGCAACTTCCAGCTCCAGGAATTCCATCCTTCTATCCTCTATGGCCACACACTACCATGTGAATCTCCCACATACACATGCAAATAATTCAATAAATAAATATCTAAAATGTACAGAGTCCCTTCTGAGACTTAAGGCAACTTTGTAGTTACTGAGATTTTTGTTTGTTTGTTTGTTTCTGTTTTTGTTTTTTTACTCTTTGGAGACCCACCACCCAGCTCCCAAATAAATACACAGAGATTATTCTTACAAATGATCTTAGCTTGGCCTGTTTCTAGGCAGCTTTTCTAATTTAAATTACTCTGTTTTTCATTAACTTCATTTTGACCCTGGGCTTTTTACCTTCCTTTATTCTATATATCTTTCTTTCCTTCTTACTCTATAACTAGCTGTATAGCTGGGTGACTGGCCCCTGGTGTTCTCTTCTTTCTCTCCTTTTTCCACTCCTTGTCTTCTCTCTAGATTTCTCCTTCTATTGATTTCCCCTCTTAGCTATTAGACATTCAGCACTTTATTATACCAATCAGATGTTTTAGGCAGGCAAAGTAACACAGCTTTACAGAGTTAAACAAAGGCAATACAAAAGAATGCAACACTTCTTTATATCATTATACAAATATTCCACAGTATAAAATGCATCTTAAGCTACTGTTTCACAACAGGAAGGCATATAAAATCTAAACAAAGATATCACAGAGTAAACATTTCAATTCCTAAACAGAAAGCTGTGACTACAGCAAAGAAATACAACAAACCCAGTAACAAAACACATTATAGACAACATGAAACTCTATATATCTGTGTGAGTATCTGAATGCAGGTGACATAATACAGGTATCATCAGGTTTGGGATCAGTTTGCCCCATATCTTCTGCAGTCTCCAGCATATATCATTTCTCTTAGTCCAGCTCCACTAAGTGCCTGCAGTTTTCCTCCTAGGACATTCCACAGTCTTCACATCTTCATTATCCCAAGTTCTCCACTTCAAATTTACAGGCTACCTCATAGCTTTAAGTAAAATCAACTCTGGGCACTCCTACAGGGAATGTAATTCTATGAAACATCATCTGGCTTTTAGGGCTTTTCTCTGGGGTTTTAATACATTATGACCCTTGAAATTTTACATTCCAAGTGCCTGCAAAACTAGTCCCATTTTGACGATGGACCCTTTGAACTGTGGATTCATTGGCCTCTGATCACCTGGGTAGCCTAACTAAACAATAACTCCCATAAGTGACCCCACAAAAATGACACCCCCACCTTATGATTCTCTTTTCATTCACTCTCTTCTCAAAGGAGATCTTTCAAACAGTTCATCCCTTTATATCTTGGATCCTTCCATAGATAAAAGCTTGCTCTTGATGTACCTTTCCTAATGTCCCAATATAGAATGTAAAGTTTTTCTCTGATGGCACTGATCTCTTAGGTAATTATAGCTGCTTTGTATGTTCTTCCCCACCTACTGCTTTAAATGCATTTATGCTCCCAAATTATACAGTTTTCAAATCCTTCTGCTCTCTGCTGTTAGCTCCCATTCTCAGTGTAAAACAAACCGGCAAAACAAACCACAAATAACCATGCTACAAACTGAGCATCATGTTATCTTCAAATGTTCTCTTTCAAATATTCTAGTCTGTAACATTGCATTCAGCCTTATTCAGATTTTCAGGACACAATCAAAACTCAGCCAGGTCATTTATGAGAATGCAATATTAATATCCCCTAGTACAATTCTCAATAGAGTCCTTGTTATCAGTTGAAACCTCATAAGTGTAGTCTTTCTTCTCTGCAATTTTCTGGTCTTCTGAAATCCAGTGTAATGGCTTATTACACTCTATTTGCAGCATTCTCTACCCTACAGCTCCAAACTCTTCTATATTCTCACACCACATCAATTCCCTACTCCAGGAATAAATTTTATATACTAGGTAATTATACATTCTGTGAGGAAATACTGAGCAGAAGCAATCTATGGGAAGAAAGTGTATTTGGACCTGTGGTTGGAAAAGGATTTCAGTACATCCCAGCAGGGAAATCAGGGGAATGTGGCTTTCTTCCTGGTGGCAAGAATATAGCAATACAACTGTTTATCACATCATACCTGAAATCAGAAAACAGCAAGAAAATCATGTGTGTGTGTGTGTGTGTGTGTGTGTATGTGTATTGATAGTGATAGTGTGTTCTTCAATGTATTCAAAGTCCTTCCCATATCAACCTAACCTTAGCCAAACTTTATCTTCTAAACATTTCATAGACTACCAAAATATTGTTCTATGCCAGGGAACACACATGCAAAATATGAGCTTTCGCTGGCTAGCCAAAATTTTAGGACTAATAGCTGTGTATTGTGAAAGTAGCAACATATGTTACACAACATGATATGTAGATTCTAGAAGATTGTAGTTTATGTGTATTCCATCCTAATTCTAATTATGAATTCTCCTGATCTTTAAGTGACATCACCTGAAGGCAAGAAGGTTTGATCACATTGCTGCCGTCACTTCGAGTGTCTAAGTGGAACCTCTCTATAAGATGAACTTTCCCTAGCACTCAAAGAATTTTCTACACTTTTCCACTGGAAGTGATTTGTCAAATAAGTATAAAATAAAGGAGCTATGTTAAAAGAAAAGGGAAAGCAAGTGACAATGAAAATATCTCTAGGTAAAGTAGCTTGAATTACAACTGGAGGCTTGTAGGAAAATGAAAATAGTACCCATTTGGGCCAGTTAAAGCAATTTTGGTCTGAACTTTAAAACTTGACCTAAAATGCACATACTAATTCTTTCAATATTCTAGGTAAACATATTTTTTATATAACAAAGCTTCAAAAATTATTAGATATATAATCACTTATGGATACTAAAAACTTTTTACAATACCCAGTCAGCCATGAACTCAGACTAGTAAGCATTTTAGGCAAGGTCCAAGGGAAGCTGTATCAAGAAAGAAAACACCAAACATATCTGAGGCAGTTTCTGTCACATGAGACTGGTTCATGCTCCAGATCAGAACTGTCACTATATTTGAGGAATACAACCGAATACCTCTCTACAGCATATTATCTATGAATCACCAGCAACCTAGCAATTTACCAGCCATGGATCACCAACATTTGAACCCTTCATGGGTTTTGTCTTACCATAATTGTTTAAAAAGAGTTGTAGACAGGTTCTGTCCAGTTAGACAGGATTGAGGAATCCTGCCCCATAAAACTCTTCCTATTTCACTTAAAGAAAGAAAGGAATCTTTCTTCCTATCCTGCAGAGAACCAACTGCCTAATAGCTTCTCTGATAGAACTCTTGTTCATCAGTTTTCTACTGCTATGCTTTTATGCTTGGAGCTAAGTGACCATAAAGAAGAAATATCAATGTAGTCCTCTCTTAGCACATACAAGTCCAGTGTTCTAAAATCTTCCATAGACACTTTAGAAATATTTAATATTGATTAGTTTACTCCAGATCTTGAAAGTTCAGTCAAAAATAAGCTTTATTTTTTTGATTGCTCAATTGCTAATTGCTCTGTATAAGTGTAGGTCTACATCAGTAATTTCATATGGTTCAACTTAGTGAATTATCTTGTAAAAGTATCACACCTTTTCATCTAATTACCAGTCAATTTTATCAAAATGGAGCTGCTTCTTGAGTACTTCAGCCCTATCAATCCAAAAATGTTAAGAAGGAAACAAGATCACATAAACATTGTCAGATCGTGCAAAGCCTGTGTCCATAACAGAGCAAGAGGTGAGCAAATTTCAACTCCTAGGTGACCTGGAGACCTCCACTCCAAAGCCAGGAATGCAGCCGCAGCTCTGCCCCCACATCCAACCCTGCCTAAACCAAGTGAAGCTGGGAGAAACCCCTCACAGCAATCCCCAGAAACACACAGCAGGAGAGACATCCCATGACCAAAACCCACATTCAAAGCCAGCTGTGTCATCACACACAAACATCTTCAGATTGTGCAGACACCATGTCCAGAGCTGAGTCATGCAGACCTCTTGGCCAGAGCAGAGTAAGAGATTATGCAGAGCTAGGGTCCAGAGCAGACTAGAGACACATAAACCCTGGACCCACAACAGACTAAGAACTGATTAAGAGCTGACTAATGGTAAACCAAGAAAGCAATGGACAGATGCCAGTGTAAGAATATCTATATATAAATATAAAGAACAACAGGCACCACCAAAAAAAGCTGGTGGTTCCACAACACCAAGGCCTGAACAGAGGAATGAAGAGCAATAGAAGAAAACAAACTTAAAAATAACTTTATGAAGATTATAGAAGCCTTAAAAGAAGATATAAAAAATTCCCTTAAAGAAAAAGAAGAAACTACAAACAAAAAATTGGAAGAGATTAACAAATCCTTGAAAGAAAACCAAGAAAAAGCAAATTAAAAAATGAAAGAAATATTCCAGCAACTAAAAATTTAAATAGAAGCAATAAAAAAGGCACAAAAAGAGTCAAACGTTTTACAATCAAATGGCCCTAAGAAACAAGCTGGGGTTGCAATCCTAATATTGAACAAAGTAAACTTTAAACTAAAATCAATTAAAAGGGACCAAGATGGATGTTACTTATTCATCACAGGACAAATTGGTCAAGAAGAGATTTCAATCCTGAATATATATGCCCCTAATATAAGGGCACCTACCTATGTAAAGGAAACACTGCTATAGCTCAAATCCCATATCAATTCTCACACCCTAATAGTGAGAGACTTCAATACCCCACTTTCACCCCTGTATAGGTCAACCAGACATAGACTCAACAGAGAAATAAGGAGTCTAACAGAGGTTATGATGCAAATGGTTTTGATAGATATTTACAGAAGCTCCCACCCAAATGCAAAGGAATATACATATTTCTCAGCTTCTCAGGGAATTTTCTCTAAAATTGACCACATAATTGGTTATAAAGCAAACATCTACAGAAACAAAAAATTGGAAATAATCTCTTGTATCATACCGGACTACCAGGGCCTAAAGTTAGAGTTCAACAACATCAAAAACCAGAGAAAGCCTACCAACTCATGGAAACTAAACATCACTCATCTGAACCACCTCTGGGTAAAGGAAGAAATTAAGGAAGAAATCAAAGTCTTCTTTAATTTAATGAAAATGATTCCACAATGTACCAAAACTTGTGGGACACATAAAAGCAGTCTTAAGAGGAAAATTCACACCAGTAGATGCCTATATGAAAACCTAGAGAAATCTCACACTAGAGATCTAACAGAACAGCTGAAAGCCTTGGAACAATTAGGAGCAAACTCACCTAGAAGGAATAGACAGCAGGAAATAATCAAACTTAGAGCTGAAATCAATACAATTGAAACAAAAAGAACAATACGAAGAATCAATGAATCAAAGAGTTGGTTCTTTGAGAAAGTCAACAAGATAGATAAACCCTTAACCAAACTAACCTAAAAGCAGAGAGAGAGAGTATTCACATCAACAAACTCAGAAATGAAAAGGGGGACATAACGACAGACCCCATGAAATCCAGAGAATTATCAGATCATACTTTGAAAATCTGTATTCCACTAAAATGGAAAATCTAGAAGAAATAGCTTTTTGGACAGGTACCATTTACCAAAAGTAAATGGAGACCAGATTAATAACCTAAACAGACCTATAAACCTAAAGGAAATTGAAGCTATCATTAAAAGTCTCCCAAGTAAAAAAAGCCCATGTCTGGATGGTTTCAGTGTAGAATTCTACCAGACATTCAAAGAAGAATTACTACCACTACTCTTCAAACTATTTCACACAGTAGAAACTGAAGAAATATTGCCGAATTTTTTTTATGAGGCCACAATTACCCTAATACCCAAGCCACTCAAAGATGCAAAAAAGGAGAATTACAGCCCAATTTCCCTCATGAAGATTGATGCTAAAATTCTCAACAAAATTTTGACTAACCATATACAACAATATATAAAAAAATATCATCCACCATGATCAAATAGGCTTCATCCCAGAAATACAGTGATGGTTCAACACATGAAAAACCTTAAATGTCATCCATCATATAAATGAACTTAAGAAAAACCACATGACCATATCCTTAGACGCTGAAAAAGCCTTTGACAAAATCCAATACTCCTTTATGAAAAAAGCCCCGGAGGTATCAGGAATACAGGGAAAATATCTAAATATAATAAAGGCGTATTACAAGAAGGTGACAGCCAACAACAAACTTAATGGAGAAAAATTCAAAGCAATCCCACTAAAATCAGGAACTAGACAAGAATATCTTCTCTCTCCTTATCTATTTAATATAGTTCTCAAAGTTTTAGTTAAAGCAATGAGAGAACGAAAGGAGATTAAGGGATACAAACTGGAAAAGAAGAATGAAACTATCTCTATTTGCAGATGATATGATAGTATACATAAGTGATCTACAAAATTCTACCAGGGAACTTCTACAGCTGATAAATACCTTCAGCAATGTAGCAAGATACAAGATTAACTCAAAGAAATCAATTGCCTTCCTATATACTAAAGATAAAAGGGCTGAAAAAGAAATAAGGGAAATGTCATCTTTTATAATCATTGCAAATAGCACTAAATACCTCAGTGTAACTATAAGCAAAGAAGTAACAGATCTATTTGACAAAAATTTTAAATCACTGAAGAAAGAATTTGAAGAGGATATCAGAAAATGGAAAGATCTCTCATGGTCGTGGATAGATAGGATCAACATAGTAAAAATGGCAATTCTACCAAAAGCAATCTACAGATTCAATACACTTCCCATCAAAATCCCAACACAATATTTTATGGACCTTGAAAGAACAATATTCAGCTTCATTTGGAAAAACAGGAAAGCCAGGATTGCCAAAATAATTTTGCTCAACAAAAGAACCTCAGGAATCATCACCATCCCTGACTTCAAGTTATACTATAGAGCTACAGTATTAAAAACAGCCTGGTACTGACATAAAAACAGACTTGTGGATCAATGGAATCAAATTGAGGATCTGGGCATTAACCCAAAAACCTATGAACACCTGATCTTTGACAAAGAAGCCCAAAATATTCAATGGAAAAAGGATAGTATCTTTAACAAATGGTGTTGGTGTAACTGGATGGTAGTGTGTAGAAAAATGCAAATAGATCCAAGCCTGTCACCCTGCACAAAACTCAAATCCAAGTGGATCAAAGATCTCAACATAAATCCAGCCCCTTTGAACTTCATAGAAAAGAAAGTGGGAAATACCCTCCAACAAATTGGCACAGGTGACTACTTGTGCCAATATATAACACCAGTGGCACAGACACTAAGAACAACAATCAATAAGTGGGACCTCCTGAAAATGAGAAGCTTCTGTAAAGCCAAGGACACAGCCAATAGGACAAAATGACAGCCTACAGAATGAGAAAAGATTTTCACATATCCTACAAGGACTGTTCTCTAAAATATATACAGAATTCAAGAAATTAAAGCCCAAAACCTTGAAAACCCAATCAAAAAATGGGGTTCAGAATTAAAAAGGGAAATCTCAGCAGAAAAATTACGAATGGCTGAAAGGCACGTGAAAAAGTGCTCAGCATCTTTAGCCATCAGAGAAATGCGAATCAAAACAACTTTGAGATACCACCTTACACATGTCAGATTGGCTAAGATAAAAGACAGCCTATGTTGGAGAGGTTGCCAAGCAAGGGGAATACTCTTCCATTGTTGGTGGGAGTATAAGCTTGTTCAGCCACTCTGGAATGCAGTATGGTGGTTCCTCAGAATATTGAGAATCAATCTCCCCAAGGATCCAGCAATACCACTTCTGGGTATATACTCTGAAGATGCACATTCACACTCCAAAGGCATTATCTCAACTATTATCATAGCAGCATTATTTGTAAAAGCTAGAACCTGGAAACAACCTAGATACCCCTCAACTGAAGAATGGATTAACAAACTGTGGTACATCTACACAATGGAATACTATTCAGCAGTGACAAAAAATGATATCCTAAAATTTGCAGGCAAATGGATGGATTTGGAGAATATCCTCCTGAGCTAGGTCTCACAAACCCAGAAAGATAAGCAGAGGATGTGCTCACTCATTAGTAGACTCTAAACAAAAAAGCAAAAGCAGAACATGTCCAAGCTGCAAATCATAACCACTGAACACCTTGGGATCTGAAACACCTTGGACTGGCACCCTGGATGCCACTCCCTCCAGAGTGACCTGACCCAGTCTTGATGTTGAGGTGAGGAAACTGGATCTGCCAGGTGTGGATGCTAAACTAAGCCACACTGAGACCTTGGGACCTCCTGCCCTTGCTGGGGAGGAGATAGGGAGATGTGGAGAAGAAAGAGTGACTGGAATAGGTGAGAGGGGGAAGGGAGCTTCAACAAAGATATACATGGATTAAAAAATATGACTTCATTCATAAAAAAAGTTATTAAAAAAGAATTTATTTCTGTTACACAGACTATTGTAATTAATTTTTATTAATTATTAAAATTATATGTACAAATGTCTCCTGAAAAGCGAAATAAGTTACCTGCAAAATTCTGCCAAGGAAGTCCTGCAGCTTATAAACACCTTCAGCGATGTAGCAGGATACAAGATTAACTCAAAAAAATTAGTAGTCCACCTATACACTAAGGATAAAAGGGCTGAAAAAGAAATAAGGGAAGCATTATCCTGTATAATAGCTGCAAATAGCATTAAATACCTCTGTATAACTATAGCCAAAGAAGTAACAGATCTGTTTGACAAAAACTTTCAATCACTGAAGAAAGAAATTGAAGAAGATATCAGAAACTGGAAAGATCTCTCATACTACTGGATAGGTAGGATCAGCATAGTAAAAATGGCAATCTTACCCAAAAGCAATCTACAGATTCAATGCAATCCTCATCAAAATCCCATCACCAACTTTTACAGACTTTGAAAGAACAATGCCCAATTTCATTGGGAATAACAGGAAAGCTGGGATTGCCAAAACAATTTTGTCCAACAAAAGAACCTTAGGAGGCATCACCACCCCTGACTTCAAGTTATACTATAGAGCTAAATTATTAAAAACAGCCTGGTTCTGGCATAAATACAGACTTGTGGATCAATGGAATCAAATTGAAGACCCTGATATTAACCCACACACAGTCATGAACACATGATTTTTGACAAAGAGGTCAAAAATATTCAATGGTAAAAAGATAATATTTTCAACAAATGGTGTTGTCACAACTGGATGGTAGTGTGTAGAAAAATGTAAATAGATCCAAGCCTATCACCCTGCACAGAGCTCAAATCCAAGTGGATCTAAGATCTCAACATAAATCCAGCCATACTAAACCTGATAGAAAAGAAAACAGGAAATACCCTCCAAAGCATTGGCACAGTGACTACTTCCTAAATATTAGACCAGTAGCACCGACTCTAAGAAAAACAATCAATAAGTGAGACCTCCGGAAACTGAGAAGCTTCTGTAAGCTATGGTAACCTACAAGAACTCACAGGATGTCCCTGGTTAAGTCTCCAACCAATAGTGAAGGTGTTGCCTAAACAGGACTTCCCCTATAATCAAATGAATAGCCACTCTTAAGTGCCATCACAGAATTTACATCCAACAATGAATAGAGGTAGAGGCAGGAATACATGGCTGAGCACTGGTCCAGCTGATAGCAGGGGAAGAGAGTTTCTATGAGCAAGGAGATAGGGGCTATGAGGAAACCAGTGATGGCTGGTTGGAGCTCTAGGGAGCTCACTGAATCTAGAACAGCCACCTGGGAACCATCAAGAAAAGGAACTAGGCCCTCCAAGGACAAGCAACTCTCCACTGGCATGGCCAGTATGTGGAGCCTCAAGGGGAGGATCAGACTGTGTTTCTGTGCATGGACTGGTACGTTGGAGCCCATTCCTTCCAGAAGAACACCTAACCCACTCTTGATATTAGGATGAGGAAATCAGACTTGCCTGGAGTGGATGCTGAGCTAATCCACTTTGAGAGGGGATGGGAAGATGGGGAGGAGGGAGGCTAAAGGCTGACTGAGAGGGATCAGGACGGGGAAGTTTGTTGGAACAAGAAACTTGTAGATAAAAAAGACTTCATTCTATAAAAAATAAATAAAAAAATAAAAATTATAAAACAGAATGAAACAATAACAACAAATTGCCTGTATATACTAATTTGATTTGTTTTCTAGAACTAATAGTTATTAAAACAAATAAAATATATACTTCACCAATGTTCTCAAAACACGTTTCTAAGGTCTCTTTTACTGTAAACCTACAAAGAAAGTTGCTATGCCCTGCTCAGCTTGAAAGGATCCTTAGATATACTAAGGAGAAACGAGTATCCACGTATTTACTGAGCGTTCTGACTGACTAAAGTAATCCTGCTTAGATA
The DNA here is from genome assembly GCA_004025045.1 of Sigmodon hispidus. Taxonomy (NCBI): domain Eukaryota; kingdom Metazoa; phylum Chordata; class Mammalia; order Rodentia; family Cricetidae; genus Sigmodon; species Sigmodon hispidus. The sequence goes on from PVIH01003474.1 coordinate 72,503, forward strand.
TACATAATCATATTATGCATGATGTATGTTTTGAATTTTAAAATGCTGATAATAATAAGTATCACCTGTGCTGATTTGTCACTTCTATTTCAGCTTTAGTACCTTCAAACACTCTTTGCTACTCTGATTTTGTTTTTGCTTTTATTATAATTATAGTACTTGTTTTTTTTTTCTCTTTCACTGTTTTGCTATTATTTTATCATGTTCGTTTCTTCTCCTCTAATTTCTGCAGATTCTGTAAACTTTGTAAATAGCAACTTTGAGAGGAACTATGATGTCTCCCTAATCCCTGTGAGACATGAAGAAATGTCTTCTTACTCCAGACCCAACACCAGACCAAAGTATGAACATCGCCAAAGCCCAGCTTGGTGAACTACTATTAGTTACTTATAGGAACTTCTATAACTGTTTGCTTACAGGAGCAGAAATAACTGAAAGAAAGCTATCTCTGTTACCAAAAGCCCACTCAAGAATGGACGATGGATCTGAAAGTCTGGAATCCTGGAGCTACTGTCCTATGTTCAGACAGATCAACATGAAAGGGAAAGTATTTTCCAGGCAACTCAGATGGTCTAAGAATTTTCTATTACAGAGTTTCCTAGAAAGTTTGGTTGGTGTGCACCTCTTTCAGGCAGCAATGCTTATCTGAGAAGGTCTCTCAAAGTTTTTACTGCTTATATAATTTGAGGAGAAATGAACCTAAAAAATCTAGTCAATTTTAGGGACTTTCTGCAGCTTTTAAATTGTTTACTTTCCATACTTAATGAAGACTTCCTGCGAGATGGAATATTTCACCTCCTTTTAGAACATCCTGTGTTCAGTGAGCTTCCCTTCAAGATAGAAAGTTTTATCTCAAGAAATTGCTACACAACAAGAATGTGTGGGACAGCTTCATGTTTCCTTGGGTATTTCTTTGGAATTTATACAGTGTAGAAATGAGCGGATAAAAACTACCATTCTGTTAGTGTTTGAGTTATTCTATTTAGCTTCAAAAATAAATTTTAATATTATTTAATCTCATCAGAAGTGTTGGAAAGGCCATTTTTTAAAATTTTCTGGAACAGTGATTATATATTATATTTAAATTTGAAAACAGTTCTTTGATTTATTGTTTTGACCTTTTAATTCTTTGAGAGAGAGAAAGTTTCTTTAGACCCATTTATCTTAAGTTAAAGCCAACAAGAAAATTTCTGAGTTTTTAAGCTCAAAGTAAGTGGAAATTAAATACACTCAGGGCCAAGTATAATATCTTGAAAATTATTGACATTTCAACAGATGAGATGAGTTAAATAATAAAATTAGCATATCAAAGGAAATAACTATTATAAACTACTTATTTTCTTAAAGTCAACCATTATAATCATGATTTTTCTTTTCCTTTAAAAAAGAAACACTTAAAAATTAAATATATACTATTAAATTATAAAGTTTATTTTGTATATCTGAAGTAATGTTTGTGATAATTTAGATTAAATTATAGATGCTTACAGAATAAATCACTGTGGTGCAGAATTAGAGACTTCTAATTCTACAATTTTATGAAAAACCTGAATTTAAATAAGACATTTTCTTCATCAAAATGAACAGTTAAATTTGTTTTATTGATTTTCTTATTTTTGCTGTTGCTCTATTTTATTCTTTCTTTCTTTTTAGAGGCAGACTCTTACTTATATAGTCAACTCAAATGCATGTTAATACTCCTAATTCAGCCAGCTGAGGGCTAGGATTACAGACATGTACTGATACCATCAGTTTTAAAAGGACATTTTGTGTGTGTGTGTGTGTGTGTGTGTGTGTGTGTGTGTGTGTGTGTTTACCATCTTCTACACTTTGTGTTCATTTTGAAAAGATCATCATATTGCTTTATTTTTAATAAAATTGACCAAATGAATTGAAATTTGGGGGAATCACAGAATTTTATGATGAGGAACTTTGTATGCAAAAAGTGGCTATTTGAGTTCTATATCATAAAATACACAGTGAACATCTGCATTAATTGAAAAGCAAACTTAAGGAAAATAAACATAAAGCAAATAAATATTCCTCAAGAGGATGTTGTTTCTATCACTGGTAAGTTCTTTATAAAACTAGTATAAATTTAGTTAAGATTATGAGGATCCATGATATTAAGAAAACTGAGTATACGAACATATTCTTTTTTATCTGGCTTGCCGTAGGAGGCAGATGTTTAAATGACCTGAGTCAGAGTTTAGAAATAAGAAAAATAAATTACTTTCAGTGAGTCTCACTGTCAAATTCACTCAGAAGAAATCAAGCGGAGATAAGAAATGCCACCTAATAGAGTTTTTCATATCCATAAAGCTATTTTACAAGATTGAAGAAGTGAGCATGTAAAAAATTAGGTATGCCAATCAAAATGGAATTGGGATCAACAGAAGATGTACAAAAGGACAACCATGAAAGGAAAAATCCAGAATTAAAGTCAAGTCAACTGCCTTTTAATATGTAAGATAAATCAGCAGAAATATCCCAGTCACTGTATAATTAAGAGTTTAAAATTAGTTTTAAGCCACTAAACATTTAAGTCAAATGACCAATTGTCTTTGATCTACTATGATCTTCTTAAGAAAATATTTTATGTTCCTTTCCTAAAATGGCCTACAGTATATGGCCCATACAGTAGTTAATTTGCTCATTGCAAATGCATCAATTGACTTTCAGGGTTTACATAGTAGTTTCAAAACAAATTGATAAATTCATCCTTAAATCCACCCTTTCTAAAGCCATCATGACAAACTATACCCTCCAACAAAATAAGCCATTCCTTTCTTAAAATGTTTTTGTCAAATGTTTTGTCATTGTAACAAAAAGAAGCTGATGTATCTATCAAGTCTCACAATAAGTTGCCTATCTAAAAATGAGACAATTAGCAATTCATCATTTAAATCCAAATTCATGCATTGTTTTTCAGCTCTTTGGAGAGCTGCCATACATCATTGTTAGCATTAAAATTGCTATCATGAGAAAACATTAATGAACTTTAGCATGCCAGTAGCTTTGTGAGCGTGTTTTACATAGAGAATGACAGATCCATGCTGACTTCACATGCAGGTGAATCCATCTGATCAGGTAGAACAAAATTCACCTAAAATTACATTCTCATCAGAAGCCTAAGTCACAGAGTGATTGTGATGCAAAGGAAGAAAAAGCTAAAAGCTGTTCTGTACATGTTAGGTGAGGATGAGCTGGGTCCAGTTGTGCCACAACAACAATTATGACTCTTGGCAAGAAACCGAGTCTGATTCTTTAGCTGTTCTTTTGTTGACTGGCTGCCACTCTGTACATGTGGTTTCCTTATATTCTGGGACACATGATTCAGTACAGCAATTGATTGTAGCCAGCAGGGCCTGAGGACAAGGTACAGCTAAATCTCTACTCGGGAAGGGGAGTTAAGGAGATTCTCAAAGGACAGAAAATAAAAGGACTTGTCAATATGTATAACACTATCAAATGTGATAATTTGTACAATCATATACAACAATGTCAGATAAAGTCTGTTGAACCAAATAGGGAAATAGCTAGCGAAAGGGAAGCTCAGTATTGTCTAAATAGTGATTTTTTTTTATTTAAAAAAATAAACTATGTAAAGCTGAAATTTTGTAATAGATAGAAGGAAAGAAAAGAAAGAATGCAGGCTCTGCCTGTCTCTTCAGCTTGTCACTATTTTTTTTTTGTGGGATTACACTATAACTCTCTTAATTACAGTAATGTTTAACTCCTAAGACATCAACTGATAGTTGTATGACTTCCCTGGCTTTTATTCTAGAACACACAGAATGCCAACATTCTCTCTTTTTGGTTAAAATCACTGACCTATTCCGCTATCCAGTCATCTTCACAACTGCCCTGGACCCAAAGTATGTGCCTTGTTTCCGGCTGGGAACACATGGGAATTCAATCTGAGATCCTAGGACAAGGCACTGCCAGCTTGACCTTTCTGAAAATGAAGAACAGAAGGTGTTCTGACCTCTAGTCTTATTTCTGCCAGAACAGAAATCATGAGTGGATTATAAGTAAAACTTAGTTAGGTTTATTGTTGTCTTTATTTAAAATATAAAGGATCATGTGTCTTAGCCAATTTTCTAGGGGGAAAGAAACAAACAATTAAGCACACCTTCTGCACAAAGCAATTCCCAGGAAACAATTTGCAAAACAGTACAAACATGTAGCCTGTTTGGGGAAAAGGAGCACACAACTTTGACATACCTAGTTAGTAAAATAAACAACATTCAAAGTCAGCCCCATTGATACAAACTAGAAGTAATGTTGTTATATAACATTGAGTTAAAGTCTAAAGTTTCACTTTTGAGGATTTTTCCAAGAGTATTAATGTTGTCTAAAAAAATTTGATCAGTTGCACAAAACATTTATGTGTGTGTATATATATATGTGTGTGTGTGTGTGTGTATGTGTGTGTGTGTGTGTTTGTGTATATATAGAGAGAACCTGAAAAATGTTCCTATTTTTTTTTTAAAAAAAAAAAAAACTGTATTTATTTATTTATTTATTTGCCTTGGTGTTTGCCTGGAACTACAGACAGTTGTTAGCTGCCATGTGGGTGCTGGGAATTGAACCTGGGTCCTCTGGAAGAGCAGACAGTGGTGCTCTTAACCACTGAGCCATCTCTCCAGCCCCAAATGCTCCTATTTTTAAAACAATAAAAAGGAAACATTGATTGATATTGTGCTATAGATTGATTGTGAGCTTCAGAAAATAAGATTAATCCATGAATTTTCTACATAAAATTTTATGAAAACAAGATGACACACTTGCCCTGACTTCTTGTGCATACATAGCTCTTGAATATTCCCTATAATTGGGATGGCCAATATTTGTAGTGTGTTTAAATTTTCTACTCAATTTCAACAAAGCAACACTTAAAATTTCTTTCCAAGAGAATAAGAGCTTCCATGGCTCTGTCTCTAATATTTGGTATTTTTTTATTTACAGTGGTTGTCTGGCATTAGTGGCAAATACCGTCAATCCAAGCAGTTAAGAGGAGGTAGAGGCAGGCAAATCTCTGTGATTTTGAAGACAGCTTAGTCTACAGAATGAGTTCCAGAACAACCAGGGCTATACAGAGAACCCCATCTTAAAAATCAACAACAAAATCATAGAAAAACAATAACAAAACCAGCAACAACAGTTAAGCACTCATTGCTATCTAAGTAAGCAGAATTCCAATATAACCTTATAATCTCAGCCTTAGGGTTACTCCCAGACTTTCATTATATTGAATGATCAAAAGTGTTTGGCAATAAATCATATCTGGGAACAGTCTGTTTGAAACTGTGACCTATACTCTAGCCAAACCCCCATTCAGATCCATTATCCATAGACTCACTATATAGTATTAGAAAGTATTTTTCTTTGTGTCTTAAATAATAATTATTATAAATATTGTATTACATTAAATAACTTCTAATATCTAAAAATGACAAATTTGGGATTATTAAAGCATTTGATTGTTTATGTATCTTATATTCTTATGAGGAAGATTACAGAAATTGCAGGTGACATTAAAATTTTACTATGGCAAACCTATTAGGCAAGTAACTTAAAACTAAGATGATTGTTACTGATGTTTGTCATCTTTCCTTTGAGTAGACAAATGAAGGTAATGTATATAAAGTAGGAATAGTGTGATCTTGGTGATCAGGAGACAAGATACTACTCCACACCATTGCCTTGCAGTCTGAAAAATTCCTTTGTTTTTTTTTGGGATCTTAATGAAGATAAAAAAGGACCCTACCCCAGTAAAAGCAGAACTTCAAAACTAGTCAGTAAGAAGCATAGTTGGCTTACTGCAGATATTTTAATACAGCCTTTAAACACATTAAACATGAAGGTAGAGGGATAGTGGGATTCTCACACAGAAATTTGTACCAGAGCATGTGTATGGGCATCTCAAGAGAGAAACATGGTTCACTAACCAACATTTTTACTGTTGATTGTTGAAAGCATAAAATTTAAGGGGAAATGGTACTCAAAAAAGATAAGACATCTTTAAGTGTGAGAGCGTCCTTCTCACGGGAAAGTGGTACTTTAGTGTCGAATTTGTGGGGTTTGACACTATTATCTTTAAGGGGTTGCTAAGATACCTAAATGATCACAGGGTGTTTCTCATTGCTGACCCTTAGGATTACAATTGGAGTTAGATTATAGGTTCCAGAGATGTTGGGATGTATGCTATATTCACTGCAAAGGCAGAAAACAATCTATTTTGAGATGGCCAAGAGTAGGACCCTATTCATGGTCTTACATAGTTAGGTCTTAAGATGTTTAAGAGCTATTGTGATATAAAACACCTGTAAGTGAGATGAACGTTGTTTCTGTGTGTTCATAGCAAATGTGTTTATTGTGATTTAATTCTTAGCTGAGAAGAGGCTTCAACCACACTCCAGGATGAGGGAATTTTTCTCTTCCTGTGTCCTTATAATTCTCTGTCCGTCTATCTTGCCTTAGTTTTCTTCTCGTTCACATGGTATGACCATAGGTAAGATTTATATTTTAGAGGAAATTGTTGGGGTTCTACATAAGACATGAAGAAATCTATACACCTGCTGCATTTAAAAAGCAGAAAGACCTTGCTTCAGAAATATTAGTGATTTATAGAGAAAATCTCCGAATTATCTAACAATGATGAGACTAGGGCTTTTATTCTGGCCCTGGCTTTGGCTGGGAATACTCAATGAGTGTTGTGGCTGACACCCTTCTTTTGCTGTTTTCAATCAAGCCCAAGTCCACCTTTAAGGCCCCTTGTCAACTTCTTTGACTGTCTCATATTTTACCACTACAATTCACATTCTTTCTTATTGCGAGCTCATATTCATAGGACAAAGTATACTCTTAAGTGTACTCTTCACCTTTGCCCTTCTAAAGTGCAAGCCCACGGATAGCACTTTATACTTCATAAAAACAGGAAATACATTTTATGTGTATCTTGACAAAAGTTAGTATGATAGTCTACATATTTAGGGATTGCATAACAGTTAAATAAGGTGAACTAAAATATGCACATCTATGATTCAACACTGTACAACAGTAAGTAATAATAAAATAAGAGAGAAATCACCTAGCTAATTTATTGTAAGTTTAAATAGGCTCTGTACTATCCTTTGCTAGAATTTTATTTTGGTTTATTGTATGTGTGCCTATATTTACATATTTTTAATGCTTAAAAACCAAATGGCTACAAGGATAAGAAGCCTGCCAGGAATCCAAACATTCCATGTAACATAATTATGTGTACTTTGACTTAAGAGTGTTTTTTTCCCCTTAAGCAAGGTGAATTTCCATTGAAACCCAGTAGCCTAGAGTCCAAGCACACACAGACCTTTGGCAAAAGCAAGTCACAAAACTGCAAGAAGAAATGTACAGTACGTGAGCCCACATGTGCAAGAGATGGTTTCATTATAATCCAAAATGTTGCCTTTGTGGAAAGAAAAGCAAGCTAGGAATGTTTATTTAGCCTGTAGACTGTTGCCTGGTTGTATCCTACAATATAAGGGGAAAATATGGTTCTTTAAAAAATAAAGTTTAAGTCAAAACCTTCTATGCACACCTCTACTATCTAAGTTTCTATTCTAGTGCTATGTAGAAACCCCATGACCACAGCATTGTTAAAGAACAATTTAACTGAGGACTTGTCAGAGACTTAGTTCATTCTCATCATGGTGGGGAGAATGGCAACAGGCATAGTGCTGGAGACATAGTTGAGAGCTACGTCCTGAACTGCAGGCAGGAAGATTGTGATTATATTTCTCATGGGCTATATAAACCTCAAAGCCCACTGCCCATGACATACTTCCTCCAACAAGGCCCACACTTCCTAGTCCTTCTAATCATATCAAACAGCTCCATTCCCTGGTGACTGAGCATTTAGATATAAATATGTAAGCCATCACCTACCCAAAGGCAAATTTATCAATCTCCACTTTCTTTGGATGCTAATGTCCTGCTTGGCTTGCCCAATAGCTGGTGCTAGTGTCTGTCTATGTCTCTCTGCAGAGCAGGCTAGTGGTACGGTAGTCTGACACTTTAAACACATGTAGTTCACCTGCTAATTTTATCTACTGTCTTCCTATCACTGACACTGAGAATATTAGGTTCTTTCTGCCCAGAAGTTCTCCATCAGGATCTAAACACAGCTGTATAAGCCAGTGTAGTTCAAGGGGAATTACTGCAAATGAGTTTTGAGAAAAAGATCCCAGTCCTAGGAAAAACACCCTCTCTGCCTCTGGACATGTAAAAGGTTCCCTGTGACCTAAGAAATATTCTGTAGCTATCAGAAGATGTGCTTAATAATAAAGGTAAATCACTGAAATCAGGATATTAGAAGCTAGAAAAATACTCTTGTCCTTAATAACACTGCTTTGACTGAAGGTAAAAGTCAGAACCAGTCAATTCTAGACTTCTTGTGTCTGATAATAAGCTCATAAGATTTAAGCTACTTTCATTTATGTGTTCTTTTACATTCTGACTACAGCATCCTGATAGAAGTGCAATTTTTTTTTTCTTAGTATATATCTGTGTCTATTTGGGTTGCTGAGAAGAGTTCCCATAGGCTGGGTGACTTAAAGTATCCTATTTTAGAAGTTTAGAGGTTGGAAGCTGCAGATCAGGTACCTGGTCATGGTCAAGTTCATGTTGTATCCTTCTTCCTGGTTTGCAGGTGGCTACATTTTTGCTGTATCCTTTCAAAGTAGAGACTACAGATTTGTGTGTTTTCCTCTTTTTATCAGGGCATTAATCTCATTGTCTCATTGAACTTCAATTACCTCCTGAAGCCCTTACTACCAATACCACCACACTAAAGATTGCAGTTCCAGCCAGGGAACTTGAGGGGAACATAAATATTCAGCCTGTGGTAGTTTAGATTCTGGAATGAGAATAATTTACGTAAGGAATTTTCTCATCATCACAGCAAACTCAGACTTATAATTTTTAATTAACAGGAAAGCTCAGTTAAAATAAAATGATGACTTAAGGGACATTTAAAATAAAATCACATGACTGTTTTTATACACTTGGATACCTTTAAAGCTGAAGTTAAAGATAATCTTGTATAGTTAAACACTAATATTTGGCCAGTTCCAGAGCTCTCTAGTGGTTTGCACTTCACTGAATGCTATTAATAAATATTCCAGGGTAATGCAGTTGATAATGCTGCTTGTATAAGGGCCATATCCACTTTCTCCCAAATCAAACAACCAGATATTGAGCTAAATACCTACCACTTACTTTATGACAGAGAAAAGGGGAAGTTTCTGCTACTAATGTAAAGTGACATATGTCACCCAGTTTAGGATTATTTGCTTTGAGGTCTCTCCCAGTCATGTTTTATGCATGACTTCTTATGTAGTCACATCTTGTACACAGAGTTGTATTTCCACATTCTTGTCTTCATCAGGTGAATTTGAAAGCTCTCTGTGTTGACATTCTTATAATCTAGGGCACAGTAGACACTGACTTACAAAGCTCACAAAGTGGAGGTTAAAAATTCTGAGAGCTATGTGCCTCTGGCTTATTTTAGAGAACACAGAAACTCTGTCAGTGTATAAGTTAGCAGGTTCAGAGTCTTCTTGTATATACTTTACCTATTCACTCACCAGCCTTTATCTCTTTTGTATTTGGGAAGTAGTTGATTGTTGTAGAACAGAAGGGAACTGGTTAATGCCATCTTACAGAGTGAATGGACAGGACAGTGAGAAGTCTTCATTTGGGGAAAGATGGGCAGTGAAGAATTTTATCTCATACTTGAAATCAATCTGTTAGCATTCCTGTGACCTCACATGACAGACATTTCAAGTCAGTCTGAATGAGGACCAAACCACAAACCTACTTGGCCAGGTGTCTGATTCCAGAAGAGCAGAGTCTCCTGTAGTCTGATGAGGAGTTTGCTTAATGTCATTTGTGCTTCATTTCTCTGTTTTGTTTGTTTACTTGGGGTGTGTGCGTGCATGCATGCCTGTGTGTGTGCGTGCATGCATGCATGTGTGTGTGTGCGTGTGCGTGTGTGTGTGTGTGTGTGTACACTCTTACTCAGCTCTAACCTGTATACCTCAGTAGCCCCTGAATCACAACATCTCTATTACTAAAATGATCAGTAGAGAAGACATAAGCCTTTCTTCCATTCATTTCAGAAAATATCTGCGTGCCAGCTGGGGGATAAAGCTGAGGGATTCAGAACCCTTTGCCTGACATGCACAAAAACCGAACATTTGTTGCTAACAAAAGCAAACAAATAAAATCAAGACAAAAAGTGCACAAAATTTTGTCTTGGTTAACTACTCCTGGTCATGGAGCCTGCACTGCAGAGTGACTGACAGACCCAGTGACACTTCATTAAGAAAAATGATTTTCCTCTATCATAGGTATCAATTGAAAATAGTTTTTGGGATAGGGGCTGAGCTTTATGTCCACTTCTACTTCTTCATGCTGGGATTTTGTTTTCTAGTTTGACTTCATACAGGTCTCACAAATGTGAGCTCTCATAGCCTTGTGAGCTTCTATGGGTATCTGTCCTATGTCTGGAAAATGCCATTTCCCTGCAGTCATCCACCACCTCCGGCTCTTACAATCTTTCTGCTTCCTCTTCTGCATGGATCTCTAGGTCATGAAGGACAATGACATCCTGTTGCTCCGAGTGCTCTAAAATCTTTTGCTTTCTGCACATTGTCCAGTTGTGGGTCTCTGTGTTAATTACCCTTTAATGAAAGAAGAAGCTTCTCTGACAAGAGCTGAGCTATTCCTTGATCTCTTGGCATAGCAGTGTGGCATTAGGAGCCATTATATTGCTATGTTCCTTTCACCAAATAATAGTAGTGGGTTGTTCCTGAGGCTCCTAACCTAACTACTAACCTAACTAGACTAAGGTTCTTGGCCATTCAGCAGGATCAGGTATGAGCTCCATTTCATGGTGTGGGCCTTAAGGCCAATAGAAAAGTGATTTGTTACTCTCACCACATTCCTTCCATCGTGTAACCAGTATATCTTACAGGCAGGTCACAATAGTAGGAATCAACATATGTAGCTAGATGATATTGTAGCTGGGCATGTGCAAAGTATCTTTTAGATCTATGAATGCTACTTGGTAAGGGGAAGTTTCTAGTTGGGCTCAAGCTTGATTCCTCTATGTTCAATTACATAAGTTGTAGCTTCTGTAATAGACTTTAACCATAGAGTTATTGAGAGTGGCTCATCTCATTTATTGGCTAACAATAGATGATAAAGTCTATTTTAAAAGACTGCCAAAACTAAACCTATGGACATATTAAGCATGGTCCTTGATATGGAGAGCACATGTTCTAATAACTATTGGCTGTTATCATTGTTGTTGTTAACAAGTTGATGCTTTAAAAAGCAAAGATATAGCTGTATATGGTGGCACACATCTGAAATTCAAGTCTTTTTGGAGTCTGAAACAGGATTATGGGCTTGAGACCAGCTATACTGCATTGATCTCTCTCTCTCTCTCTCTCTCTCTCTCTCTCTCTCTCTCTCTCTCTCTCTCTCTCTCTTCCCCCACTCTCTCACACACACAAAGATCTTGTGTGGTTTATTTTCATTGGAAAAGAATATAAAAATATACTCAATTATTTGAAGTAGCATCTGTCTATTGGGTCTATTGGGTCTATTGTTTACTCTTAGCGGCCTGGTGGTCCCAGAAAGGGCCTCAGACATGAGCTTTCAGTGAAGGACAATAGCCCAAACCAAACAGACCACTAGGAAGTTCACGGGAGGAAAAGTGCGCCCTCTAATGGCAGGGTGAAGAAACCTCATCACTATAGGCCCCGTACCATGGCTTTAAGAGAGATAAGAGAAATTTGTAGTTAACAGAAATCGACTGAGCTGCTCATCCTGAAGCTACCTTTCCAGAGGTTGGTGAGAGAGATCGCCCAGGACTTCAAAACCAACTTGAGGTTTCAAAGTGCAGCCATTGGTGCCCTTCAGGAGGCTAGGGAAGGATACCTGGTGGAGTTGTTTGAAGATACCAATCTGTGTGCCATCCACGCCAAGAGAGCCACCATCATACCCAAAGACATCCAGTTGGCTTGCCAGATATGGGGTGGGGGGTGGAGTTTAAGTCTTAAATCAAGGCAGTTTTTATGCCATTTTGTAGTAAACTCTGTAAGATACTTTGGTTTAATTTGTGACTTTTTTGGTAAGAAATTGTTATAATATGTTGCATTTGTACTTAAGCCATTCCATCTTTCACTCAAGATGAATGGGGAGAGTGACTGTTCACAGACCTCAGTGATGTGAGCACTGTGGCTCAGGAGTGACAAGTTGCTAATATGCAGAATGGGTGATACCACTTGCTTCTCATGATGCATGTTTCTGTATGTTAATGACTTGTTGGGGTATTAAAGTACTAGAACTGATAAATGAGTACAGGGTCCTTTTGCAATAAAACTGGTTATGACTTGAAAAAAAAAGATTAAACATAGAAGTAAAGATAGTGTCTGGAAGTCACTATCTTTAGTGAATCAGAGGAGAATTAAAGAACAAAAACTATGGCCCAAAGTTCACTTCACTGAGACCAGATCTTCACACCCAAGTATGCTTCAGGCCCTGGATCTCTAAGAAAACAAGGCTAGTATTACTCATGTCCAATAGAATCGCATAACAAAGATGTTCCCTTCTGATAACTACATCCTACTCTCTGATTAAACATATTATGTATCTGTTATCCTAATTTGCATTCCATTGTTATGATAACCACAATGACCACAAGCCAATTGGGAAGAAAACTGTTTTTTGGCTTCCAAACCCTGATCATTAATCACTAAGGAAAGGCAGTGCAGAAACAAAGGCAGAGTCCATGGAGGACTCCTATTCAGTAGCTTGCTATAAGGCTTGTTCAGTTTGCTTTCTTATGTAACGCAGGGATGGCACCACAACATGGGATGTCTTTCTGTATACTGTGAATTACCACTGGATAATAAAGAAAACCCTTTTGGCCTACGGCAAAGCAGCTTATAAGCAGGTGGGAATTTAAAGCATAGACAGAAGGGAAGGAGGGCAGAGTCACAGACAGACACTGCGAGCTGCCATCTAAGAGAGCAAGATGTAATGGAATACAGGTAAAGCCACTAGCCACATGGCAAGACAAATTAGTAGAAATAGGTTGAGTTACGATGAAAGAGCTAGCTGATAATAAGCCTAAGTCATAAGCCAAACAGTTTGTAACTAATATAAGTCTTTGTAGGTTATTTGAGCTAAGTAGCTATGGGTAGGTCTGGACCTTGAGGCTAAGCTGGGCCAGAAATTTCTTTACTACAACACCACTCATAATGAGCTTGGCTTTCCCATACCAATGACAATGTCTCAGAACTGTGTCCATGGAACAATCTTCTGATAAATCATTTATCTGATAAACAACAATTTCCCAATTAAATTTTATCTTCCTAGATATGTCTCTTGTGTATAGGCCTTACAGGCTTCTTAGGGCCTGAGGGCCAGCCTGGCCTCAGCAAGCTCAAACCAGTTACAAATGGTGCCTTAAAACATGTACTCATAGAACTTCCTAATAAGCCATGAGGGCCTTTCAAGTGGGTACCTCCTCATAAGCCAGCCTAGGGTTTACCTGGGGGCCTTGGAAACAGAGGCAGAGTCCTGATGTGAGATGACTTGGTCAGTGAGAGAAGACCAAGCCACAGCAGTAGATGCCAGCAAAGCACAACCCTCCCAACTGGCTGGGTGAAGGGTATATAAGGCCTGGCCCTTCCTCAAAATAAATTGAGCTTGCTTGTTTCAACTTGCTCCTGGAGTTTGAGATGTTATACTCTGTATCTACTTGCCCCCTTTCCCAAGGGAAATTGGCAGGGACCAAGCAACAGGCTCTGTGTGAAGTTGACAGACATTAACCAGCACACTCATCTATTATGATGTCACCTCCACTGAGCTTCTTCACATGGCTAAATCTGAACAAATAATATTTGATTTAGAAAGATATGGGCAAGTTCACTCCATCACCTCCCTGTTGCCCACACTAGGTGTTTGTCTGTCACATGCCTTGTTTAGTCAGTAGCCATCTATCCAAAAGTGCAATTTCAAGACTTCATAGCTGTACCTGGAAAGATTTTCAGGAAAAATCCTGTAAATGGAGATTGTACATAGAGATAATTCAGCAGACTATGTAATGTCAGGCCTATAATGATATCTATATTATCATAGTGATTAAAAGTAGTTAAGAAATTGAGACTAAAAGTTATAATTTCTAGGAATCATACAGAAGTAAGTGGAGATTACCTGGTTGTAATCTCACAACATAGTAGACAGAAGCAAGCAATGTATGACTTCCAGGACAACCTGAACTCCACAGCTAGATGCAGGCCAACCCTACTGTAAAGCCATCTGTCTCAAAGAAAAAGATAAAATCCAAGTAACCAGCAAAGCAACCAAATAGCCTTTGTTTCAAAAAGTTATAAATAAATAATAAAAAATTTAAAAATAAAAGAGTTTTTGTGGATAAAGTAAAAATTAGCAAGGAAAATATTACATTCATCCTTTTTGTGCTGAGTAAAGTTCCAACTTAAAACTAGGCAAATGAGAATGTGGAGGACAATCTGGCCTGGACTATCTGATCAAAACTGATATAACTTCATAAATGTTCAGACAAATGAGAGTGAAGCAGAATGAGACAGAACATATATATGGGTCCTTGGCACCTCTAATGATATATTTGAGTCCATATTTTGTCACTTATAAACTGTTTTATTCTAATAAGTTGTATGTCTACTGTACACATCCTTTTTTTCATCTGTGAAATAGTGCTATTCACATTATTGCCATAGCATTTTGGTGTGAGAAGTAGATAAGGTCATACAAGTGACATGATGAAATGCTTGGTCATTCATTACTCAACTATTGCCTTCTGTGTTCTTGTTGTCTGTAAGAATAAAGGGTACCTGAAGACTCTAGGTTGTAAAAATTGAATTTATGAAACAGCCAGAGACTGCAGGAAGATGCAAAGACTGATTTATCATCAGATGTGTTGGGTAGTTTATTGTACAAAGGAATGTCTAATTACAGACAGAAAAAAAAAACTGCTGGGAAAGAGAACAGAGATGACTGTGTTAGAAATAATATCATTATTCATTTATAGGAACATATAACTTTCTTAATTTAAACTATGAATAATGTGTAAGTTATCAACCTTTTATATACTATTGAAAATATTCTGAAATTAACTGGAAAGATCAATAAAAGTAATTTTAATTTATGAAAGTATCATGTGAACTTGCTTTCAAAGTATATCATGCAAAAATGATGTATCTTAAGAATTGACTGTACATAGAAATATTTAGAAGACTATAATATATTGATACACTTTAAATTTACTTCTGTATGCCATAAGGTATAATTCACTCTCAGTGGGATTTATCCAAAATTCTGTAATACATGGTGAGTACCACTGTCTCTTACTAATTTATCAAACTATAAATCTAATCATCCTTCTTTCAAACACACACACACACACACACACACACACACACACACACACACACACAATTACCAAGATCCTTTGTTCATGAAGCTTAAGTGTCACTGAGAATGGTCCACTCTGTATTTTCACTACTATTTTCCTAATCTAAGGGTGTCACCAACTACCAGACACCAGCACCTTTCTGGGCCACTGTCATAGATTATAAGCCATTTTCACTCATGATTTTCTCCAACCCTTGTGAAACACAAATGTCATCATGCTTGTCCAATACTTAAAAGCCAACAGCCGTTTCCTGTTGACCTTAGAGGAAACCAAATTTCTCTCACAGAACACATATAGTCCATGCCTGGCTAAAGATCTACTTGCAATGCCTCATCTGTCACTGGTCTCTAATCTGTACCCATCACCAACTTCTTGCATTCTTTGTAGCTCATGGCTTACCCTCTGTCTTTCTCACTTCTGCCTGGACATGTCTCAACAGATGCATTATGCATATAAATTCATGTGAGCTTGAAAGTTTTCTTTTCATCAAAAAACCAGACACCCAACTCAGCATCTAAATGCTATCTTTCCTTTTCTAATTCACTCATCGTGAAAACTACCACACACATAATTACCTGCTTACTCTCTTTCTCATCCAGCTGGAAATCATTGAAGATCTTGAAATGTTTGTGTGTAATCAAAATTTCAATGGTAAATAAATGGATCTACTACAGTGCTGAAAGAACGTAATAATTATTTATTGGATAATTTAAATTTTGAAATATTTCTACAAAATCAAGTAGAAATCATTTGAATTGTATCATTCAACTATTCATCTGGAAAGCTCATTTATATCCTGCAGTATGGGATATATTAATAAGTATAAAGGGCATTTATACATATGAAATTTAAGTCAGATGATTCATGTTTATATTAACTAAAATAGACATTCTTCCTTTTAAGACTTTGATTTCACATATGCATTGGCTTCATAGTCATGTATAGAATTTTTAAAAAATATGAAAAGATGTTTTTCAGAAATATATCTCCTTCATACTTAATTTTTGGCAATAGAAAAACTGCAACTTCCCTGGATTCTTTCCTCTGAACTCATTTGCAATCTAAATACTTCTTTATATGGAATTAATATGAGTTGTTTACTGTATAAATAATCTCACAAGAGAAAAAATAAACTATGAAACCTGGTGCTTGGGCATTTCTGTGCATGCTAGTATATATAAGCTGGCTGAAGAATATCCCAATTGTAGATGTAGCTCATTGTAAGTGTGAGCCAAACGGTGTACTGTGACAACTAGAATGCTTCAGGCTCAGTTATACATGAATTTTCAAGGAAACATACACCCCAATATACAAAGGTCATTCCAATTCAATCTTATAAAAAGGGAGCCTAAATTATTAAGTGGAATCTGCTTCAGACACCTAGAATTGAGCCAGAAGCCAATTAACTGCTTAGTGCTGTGGTGTATCATGAACTAATTCTCTCAAACTCCAGGGACAAGATGCTTTTTAACCCAGTTCTAAAAATAAAATAGAAAAAAGAGAGACTTAGAATATTTTGTTTCATCTCAGGTTATTTATTGAGCCCATGGATATCCTTGTGTGAAAGTAAGGACATAAAGTGCAGCCTGTGATGGGGTGGAAAGGTTAAGACATACAATAAACAGTGAAAGAAGGACATTTCATTAACAACAGTCAATATTCTTGATTGGAGAACTGAGGAGGAAGAGGAGAAAAAGAAGGCAGGAAGGAATGGAGGAGAGGAGAGGAGAGGAGAGGAGAGGAGAGGAGAGGAGAGGAGAGGAGAGAGAGAGAGAG
Organism: Sigmodon hispidus; assembly: GCA_004025045.1. NCBI lineage: Eukaryota > Metazoa > Chordata > Mammalia > Rodentia > Cricetidae > Sigmodon > Sigmodon hispidus. The sequence continues at coordinate 89,796 of PVIH01003474.1, forward strand.
AGAGAGAGAGAGAGAGAGAGAGAGAGAGAGAGAGAGAGAGAGATCATTTTACTCTTCTTAACTGTTGCCAGCCAGAATAAGCTATGTGGGCAGCACACAGGCATTTCTATTTCCTGCCATCTGTTGGAGGTCTAGTAGTTGCCAAGGTCATCTCATGTTTCTTCCATATGACTGAGGGCTGTGGTGTTTGAAGGTCAACTGTTAATTCTGCTATGATGTTAGCTCTGCCTACTGAAGATTTGATCCTTATTCACCACTTCATTTCTGTCCAGTACTCCTAATGTGGGATGTCTTTCTTTCTCTATGCTGTGAATTATCATTGAGTAATAAAGGAACTGTTTTGGCCTATGGCAAGGCATCTTAGAAGCAGGTGGTAAATCCAAGCATAGATAAAGGGGAAGGAGGTGGAGTCAGAAGAGACATGATCCAACCACTCAAAAAACAAGTATAATGGAGTACAGATAAGCCACGGGCTATATTGCAAGATAGATTAATAGAAATGGGTTGAGTTAAGATGCAATAGCTAGCTAACAATAAGCCTGAGCCATAGACCAAACAGCATATACTTAACATAAGCCTTTGTGTGATTATTTGGGATCAAGTGGAGCTGCGGGTCTGAACCTCAGGCTAGGCCAGGCTGCAGGCAGGAGAGATCCTTTTGAACAGCAAGTCTAAGCCAGGCCAGAAACTTATTACAACATACCCCAACTCTACTCTTTTTTTCTGGGAGGAACTGCATCTGCCTTTAAGCAGATGTCTTCAATCCTTTACTATCAGCTTTCAACATCACCAAAATGTTGAAGGCTTGAGCAATGGCAGACAAAATCTAGCACAATCTTATCAATAAGAAAGTCTATCATCACTTATGGTCTGAAGTTGAAGAAAATCTATTTTCTGTACAATCTAAAAATCATCTTGACCAAGGCTGCCAATGATCCCTTAAAATCAAAGCAAGAACAATCTTCTGGCTTTAGTCTTTTCATCAGTTGGCACTGGCAATAAATTCCTTCCTTCTTCTTTTGTTTCTATGACCATGGACCTCACTGGTTCTCCTTATATCTAATGAAGTGATAAATCCCCAGTTCTCTGTCAGAAATTCTCATGTCACCTCAAGCTTTGCCTACTACTTCACTTCTTCTTTCACATACATTGTGGTTTCTTACCATAGCTGGACTTTCTCCTTTTTGCAGATAAACATCCTTCTATGGTACCATGCTCACAGTTCTTGTAGAATTTTGTATATTCAGTTTTGTTGAAGGAACTTCAGTCTTGGCACATGCAAAATGGAAAAGTCTCTGTTCTTCCTTCTATATACCACACCATATAATGAATATGTATATATATATTATATATCTGCTAACTACAAATTATCAAAGGTTATGGTGTCTCATGTTTCTTTTCTAATCGATATGACTGTCTCTAGCTCTTTTGATCTCTCTGTGTCTCTTTCTATCACTTAACATTTTTGTGAGAAGGAACATTGCTTTCCCAATCTTTGATAATGTACATCGATATGACTGTACTTTCTCCTGACTTTTTCAAATCAAATCTTTACTAGAAGCTATTTCAAAACACACAGCCAAACATATTATTGTCCAAGATATTTCTGGGCTATATTGTTGTCAAAACTCAGTCATTTGTTGACATCCACCATCAGGATGTTTTCATCAGTAAGTTTGGAGTGAGCCTAAAAATGGACCTTCTAGATATGCAGATGCTAACCACAGACCACCACTCATGGAGATCCACTCTCAACCCTGAAAAATACATTTCAGAATCTACGGTGTGTTGTTCAGGGCACTGTCAATCTAGCTCTTCAGCCATATCTTCTTATGACTGATGTCCAAATTTACCAAACTGAATCTAAACCCACCAATGGATGCCAAATCCACTAAATAGATGCCAAATCCATAGAAGTTCTGAACCATTTTTTTGTGTTTTTCTTTTTGTAAATTCTCTCTCTCTCTCTTACTTTGCTTACCTGTGTAAAACCCACTTTCTTTTAGGTTCTGGAATGTGTGCCACTTACTCAGATTCTCCCAAACTGCTTGCTCACTTTTCCATACACATGTAATGGCAGAGCTAGCCACTCTGTTTGTTAGACCATACCTAGCAACTACCCTTATTGAAAAGGCCTCGCTTCATCTTTCTTAGTTCCTGTTTTCTTTTTAAACTCTTAGTTATTCCTAGAAAATACTGTCTTATTAGTATGTATATGTCTGGTATTTAGTGGAACAATGTCTTATTGTACACAGTTATTATTTGATCACTGAATGAAAACAGATAGATAGATAGATAGATAGATAGATAGATAGATAGATAGATAGATATGTTAAACCATCTTTTGTAAGTCTCCTGAACTGGCTCACATACATTTCTATCTAGGATGATATATAGAAAGCATATACATTTGAAAGAGAGAAAAAAAACCTCAAGAGCATTTTCAGTGAAAAATAAAATGTGGAAAGTAGTACAGGGGCAATTAAACCCACAGTGTCCTTATTTTTAATAAAGACACATACTGAGAATAATTTGGCTAATGGAATATTAGGCCACATAAGTGTCTACCTAGCCTTTTCCTAAGAACAAAGAGACTCTAACAATCCTGTTGTGTTCTTGGCTACACTGAAGAAAGCCAGCATGGATTTATGATGCATTTAACTGTTCTTAAGTAAAAAGGATCTAGGCCATCTTTACAAGGAGGAGAAACAATTCACTTTAAATATGGCAAGGAGTGGGAGAAGGATTAGCCCTGAATATAAATTATTAATGGACAACCAAAATAAAATTTTTAGGTCTCTCTTAGGCCAGTCAGTGACATAAATCTCTTTATATTTTATAGCATATTACCCAAGTGTTTCATATAGTTCATTTATTTATACATTCATTATTTTAAAATATGTAGCATAAAATACAATTGCTCCAACAGGGATGTTATGTGAAGTATGGTAATGGATTCAAAGGCTGTCCCTTATATCTAACCTATAAATATACCCACTGCAGTGTTGTCAGTATTCTGAGCAAAACAAATCCTGTGTAGGATGGCACACTGCATATCTGGATGACTACAATTCCTGTTATCTACCACCAAGTACTGGTACAATCCCTGGGTCATGGGAGCAAGTGTCTCTATGCATTCACTAACACTTCCTAAGGATGAAAATATCAACAATTAAGAAGTATCAGAGTATTAGTACCCTTATGAAGAGACCATCTTCAACAGCACTTAGCTTTATTCTGTCATCCCTCCCAATATTGAAGATAAAATGAAATAGAAAAAAAATGAAATGCTATCTTTAAATTTTTCTTGTTATATTTAATATTCACATAGTACTCTCACAGCTCACTGAAGATTATCTGTGAATAGCCATGGTCTTCTAGGAAATAAATATAACAAATTAATGTGATCTGTTGGATAATAGTCTGTATTATCTGGACTAGAATCATGTAAGACTACATGTGTGAAAGAAAACACTTAATTTCCTTTTTTTTTGTTTTTTTGTTTTTAAAAATTTAATAGTTTACTTGAGCTCTGCATAGTGTGAAAATAGAGATCTGATTGCTGATGTTGTTTTTTTTCTTCTTTATTTATTTTGCATTTATCAAAAAAACAGTAAAATGAATTTAAAATGCTGAAAAGTTAACAATAACTATAAAGAAGATAAAAATCATAAGCATGACTTATCAAGGGTGATAATGCAAATAAGATTGCTACACATATATTTACTTTGTGTTCAGCTTTCTCTCTGAATTTTTTTTTCCATCCCTGCATATCCTTATTCAAGGTCCCTTCCCCCTCCCACCACATCAGGTCATTTTTCTTCTCCACAACTCCCCATCCCCTCCCTGGGCAGGGAGCAGACAGTCCTATGGTCCCACTAACCCAATAATGCTTGGATCAGTCTCCACTCCTGGCCAAATCCAGTTTTGTCCCCCCTCCCTCAAGAGTGAGTCAGGTGTTAATATAGTTGGAGTGGGGTCTGAAGGGTCAGTCCAGGATGTTTCTGATCTCAAGCTGTTCAGTGGTTGTGGTTTGCAGCTTGGGGATGCTTGGCTTGTTTGTTTGTTTGTTTGTTTGTTTGTTTAGAGACCACTAATGAGTGAGTACATCCCCTGCTTATCTTTCTGAGATTGTGATACCTCGCTCAGGAGGATATTCTCCAAATCCATCCATTTGCCTGCAAATTTTAGGATATCATTTTCTCTTACTGCTGAGTAGTATTCCATTGTGTAGATGTACCACAGTTTGTTAATCCATTCTTCAATTGAGGGACATCTAGGTTGTTTCCAGGTTCTTGCTATTACAAATAATGCTGCTATGAACATAGTTGAGCTAATACCTTTATAGTGTTAATGTGCCTCTTTAGGGTATACACCCAGAAGTGGTATTGCTGGGTCCTTGGGGAGACTGATTCTCAATTTTCTGAGAAACCACCATATTGCATTCCAAAGTGGCTGAACAAGCTTACACTCCCACCAACAATGGAGGAGTGTTCTCCTTGCTCAGCATCCTCTCCAACATAGGCTGTCATCTGTGCCTTTTATCTTAGCCAATCTAACAGGTGTTAGGTGGTATCTCAAAGTTGTTTTGATTTGCATTTCTCTGATGGCTAAAGATGAAGAGCACTTTTTCAGGTGCCTTTCAGCCATTTGTAGTTCCTCTGCTGAGAATTTCCTTTTTAGATCTGTACCCCATTTTTTGATTGGGTTATTCAAGGGAAAACACTTAATTTCTACCAGTACTTCATGTGTGTAAATTTATCATATTTTGTGGAGAAATTATTTACAAACATTTATTGTAGACAAATAAGAAAAGCAAGGTATCACAAACCCAGAAAGATAAGCAGGGGATGTACTCACTCATTAGTGGACTCTAAACAAACAAACAAACAAACAAACAAGAAAAAAGCAAAGCATGCGCAAGGTGCAAACCACAACCACTGAACATCTTGGGATCAGAAACATTTTGGACTGACTCCTTGAATCCCACTCCCCCTAGAGGAACACCTGAGTCAGTCTTGAGGTTGAGGGGAGAAAACTGGATCTGCCAGGAGTGGAGACTAAACTAAGCAATACTGGGACAGTGGGTCCTTGGGACTGCCTGTTGCCTGCCCAGGGGAATCGGGGGGAGTTGTGGAGAAGAGAGAATGACTTGATGTGTTGGGAGGGGGAAAGGATCTTGAATAAGGACATACAGCATAGAAAGTGTGACTTCTTTGTTCATAATAATAATAATAATAATAAAAAGAAAATAAATAAAATTAAAAAAGAAATGAAAAATAGACTGAAGCCATGTCTTCTGGTTTTGTTTCTTAATTGTATAACAATATTTAACTTATCAGTTTATTAATAATTATTATTATTAATAATTAAAATTTGCTTTAAAAATATTGATGAACCACAATGTTTACATGTTAATATATACATTACAGTGGGGCCTAGCTGTGTGACATAAACATTTTTATTATCTTCTCAGTCATTTCAGGAGACACCTTCCTCTGTAAATCCTCTATCTCCATCTGGACTGTTTCCATCCTTGCCCTGTCTGGCCAATTCCAGTGACATCTGAATTTACCTCTTGGTCTGTCTTAAACATGTGAGTAACTGCTTATCTAGGGTGATAAATGATCTTAAAAACTCAAATGATGATTTCACCTTCTTGCTTGTTTCCTTCTAATGGCTTTTTGTTGCTCTGAGGATAAAAGCCTATAAAGGCTTCTCTAAAAATGAAAACTAGAAGACTTAATAGTTAGCAAACTGGGGCTCTCAAACAATTCTAAAGTAACACCTTCCAACTGAATAGAAATAATAACAATTAAAAAGTGGGTACATATGTATCGAAAGAATTAAAATAAATGGTTAAGTGTGTTGGTAATATGAACCTCACTCAATTCATTGTATTTGTTTCTTCAAGTGATGACAAATATTTTAAAAATAATTATGATATTCCAGTGTGGATTTATAACATATAAAGAAGCAAGCTGTAAGATTATAGGATAAAATAATCTATGATATTTTATGTAGGTTTGAGAATTTTACATATCAGTATTATATTCATATAATTGCCATCCATTTACCAATTGCTCTGCCCAAACAAACTCTCCTTCCATGTTCTCCCAACTTTTTCAAAAATTTGTAACATCTTTTTATTATTATTATTATTAATAAAGTCATATTTTTTACCCATGTATCTCCTTGTTCAAACTCCCTTCCCCCTCCTGTCCCTCCCAGTCACTCTTTCTTCTCCCCATCTCCTTATCTCCTCCCCAGCAAGGGCAGGAGGTTCCAAGGTACCAAGGTGGCTTAGTTCAGCATCTACTCTAGGCAGATCTGCTTTCCTCACCCCAACATTAAGACTGAGTCAGATGTTCCTCTAGAGGGAATGGGCTCCAAAGTGCCATCCAAAGTGTCATCTTCTTTTTTATTGGTCACATACACAGAGACATACCACCTGCTGAGACCATCAGCATGGTTTATATGTATATGTATTTACAAATGACCACTGTGATTGAAAAACCTATCAGGAAGCTCCTTATCAGAGAACAGATTATCTCTTTCACAGCAGCCATAACCTATAGCTATAGCCTAAAGAGCCTATAATTCTTCACCTATGTGTGAGGCCTTGTGAGATTTCTCTAACAATACTGGGATGTCATCCAGTGTCATTGTGCAAGTCTGGTATATACAGTCATACTATTGAAATGTTATGAGTGCAGCTTCTGACAGATCTAAAAGACACTATCTCACCACAGAAGTCTTGGTCCTCTAGTTCTTATAGTCTTTCTGCTGATCCTACTTCTATGGGGCATATGTAAGGGTTGTGATGTGTCTATTGTTTGATGTAGCAGGAAATCCGAAGCTACGCAGATAAACTGCACTGGAGAGCTGAGCCAGGAGGGGTGTGGTCAACTGGGGGGAGTGACGAAAGAGGGATGAGCCGGAAGAGGGAAGCAGATGCATGCGCGTTGCTGGACTGGTGGGGTGGCATGGGGTAGGAAGGACTGTCGGCTGAGATAGCTCCTGCTCTCTGTGGTTGGGAATCACTCCTGCTCTTTGCTTCTCCACCCTTCTCCTACCTTTTCTCCTCCTCCCCTGGAACAATCCCTGTTCTGTAAGTAACTTTCAAATAATAAACATTATTTAACACATATGTCATGGTGAGTTAGTACTGCAATAGTTTGAAACCCTATAGTCAGCTGTTCTCTATACTTTGACCAGTTGTGGATCAGCTGAGTTAGTGGACAGCCCTATTGGTAATGCTTTTCTATGAATTTTCTAATTGAGTCATCTAGTTTTTCAATTACATCATCATTTCAACATGAGTTCTCTTCAATATTTCTATCTCTTGACTGAATTAAATTTTCAAATGGTTATTTCATTTATCTGCATATTTGGGCTTTCTTGACCATCACTTGGGCATTTATTCCAATCTTCTTTAAGTTCATTGGGGAGCTGATACTTGTCTTCTTTAAAATTCTTTAGTTCTGTTGTAAAAGGTTTCCCATGCCCGTTTGGGCCGGAGGTTTGGAACCTGGCCCGCTGCGGCTTTTGTCCCACAAAGAAATGAATCAGACACCTATATTAACTTCATACTGTTTGGCCCATGTCTTAAGCACATTACTAGCTAGCTCTTTCATCTTAAATCAACCTATTTCTACTAATCTACCTGCCATGTGTTCCAGCCCATGGCTCACCTGAATCTCTTACATGTTCCTCCTTCAGGGGCCGGATGGAGACTGACTAACTCCACCCTTTCCTACCAGCCTGCCCTCTGATTCTTCACCCACTTCCACGGTGCTGTACATAGGCCAAAGCAGTCCTTCATTTATAGCATAAGAAAACATTCCACCACAAGTTCTTTGGTATTCTTTGTGATTGCCATTTAAAATTCTGTGTCCTATGGCTCATCTGGGTGATTCTCATAAGAAACTATTTCTATAGGACTAGTGAGGTTTCTAAGAGAGTAGAAACCTGGTATTTTATATTGCTTTCATTCTTTGTAGCATGATCAGGTACATGGCCTTATGTATTTAATTGTATTTGGTGTAAGATACTAGAATAATTCAAACTGGCCCAGTTTAGGAGCTACAAGACTGGAGTTCTGACTGGGAATTGGAAGGAACTACTGGTGAGTAAGGTTATGAGGGAACGTATCAGGTAAAGTAGAAGAAGAAGTTAAAAAAAGAAACAGAGATAGGCCAGGAAAATTGGTGAAGTGATGGTAGATGAAATTGGGAAGACCTCAAAAGAAAAGACTGGTGCAGAAGGTAGGTGTCCTGAGCTAGCCCGAGGGTATGAAGACAGAAGATAGCTAAAATAAGGGGGAATTCACAAGGGAAGACTAAAATGTGAGCTACACATCTATAGCTAGACTTTGGAGTATCGAGATAGAGTGAATGGGTATTGTAGTAGGATTATGTTGTTATATTGTATATAATTGTCTCATAAAATAAAAATGTTAATTGGCTGAAGGCAGACAGGAAGTATGGTTATGACTATCAAACTAAGAAAATTCTGGGAATAGGAAGAGTAGGACAGAGATGCCAGAAAGATGTCAGAGAGACTCCAGATGAGACAGCAGCAGATGCAGAGGAAAAAGTTGAAATGCTTCTCTGAGAAAAGGTACCAAACCACATGGCTAAAAAAGATAACTATCATGGATTAGTTTAAGAGTAAAGAGTTAGCAGGTTTTATGCCTGGGCCCTAGGCTGATCAACATAAAATTAATGTAAGTATCTGTGTGTTTCTGTAGGACTGGGGGTCTGTGGGTCTAGACCACAGGCTGGGCAGGCCAGCATACTACAGGGCATGGCTCTGGGAACTTCCCAGAGAAAACAAGTCAATACAGGAGATAACAGCTAATGTTTTGGAGAGTACACCAGGAAATGTTGATTTGGTATCTGATCCCCAAAGCTAAGCCTTAGAATATGAAGATGGTGTGAAAAGGCATGGTTGGGGGAAATCACCAGGTAAAGCTTCTCTAGAAGCTACTCTTTGAAGCTGTGGCTAGGAATGAGGAGGTAGAGTTGCTTGCAGACAAGGGTATGGGAGCTCAGCAGGAGAAGCAGGTGAATGAGCTACATGCTTGGGAGTGTGAAGATAGCACATTTATGAGACTTTCTATTCCCACATAGTATGTTACATTAATTCTAATAATACTATATTATTTTTACAAAACAGTAAAATATTTAAAAGGTATAATAAAAATTTAGGTGGATATTAAATTTAATAACAGAATGATATTTATATAATTTTTAAAATGAAATAAAAAGACTGGAATGATCACTCAGTCACAAGGTGCTTGCCTTGCATGTATGAGGACATGAGTTTCTAAAAGTTGGGTATAGCAGGGATGGGATTATAAACCAGGTATTGGGAAGGAGAGGCAAGGAGATGCTTAAGGCTTGCTGGTTAGCTAGCCTTTCCTGCTGGGCATGGTTGTCAGTGGTAAGTAACCCTGTCTCAAAAGCAAGGTGGATAGCAAATGAACAATAACAGTGGAGTTTGTCCTGTGGCTTTAATATAACTGTGCACAATGTACATACACATGTACATCTAAACATATTCACATACATACATGAACATGAGCAAATGTGTACCCATATATACAAACACTAAAATATTCTTAGTAAAATAGAAAGTAGAAAAAAGCTCAAGCAAATAAAGCCAGAAAGTTCCTATAACAAAGCTTTAGACTAAGATGTGTCATATCAACATAAGAAAGGCTTAAATCACCCCCCAAAATTAAAAGTAATTCTTTGTCTGAGTGGATAAGTAAGTAAAAGTTTACATAATTGATAAGATAAAACACAGATACATTGAAGGCAAATGGACAAAATCACAGACCACTGTGGGAAAATGCTCTTGAATTCAAAATTTAAGTCAGAAACTATGTTACTTTGGAGAAGAAGTTTTCTTTTTATTTCCTCTGAAAATGAGAGGCTGTGGATTAATTCCATGTTAAGAAAAAACAGGTTTGGCCAAGGAAGATCCCCTGAAAAATCTCCAATGTGGACAGATGTCCCAGATGATCTAACATTTCAGAAACCTGTATTTCAGCATCCTCTGAGTTCTTCATCCAGAACAGCTTTAAGATTGCTGACTAAAATTATCCAGCCCCACAGACTACTCTACTCAGGAATTTCCCATAGTCCTAAATTTTCTTTGGGTTCCCACAAGATTACCAACACAATCAGCAAGAAGTGATCTAGAGAACTATGCCCACATTCCCCCCCCCAAAAAAATGGATTATGGATGTTTATCTTTGTTTAGAGTGTTGATTACATACTGTTATGAAATGGATAGAAAAAAAGTTAAAGAAGATTAGATTCAGAGTTGAAACTGTCTATCTGTTCTTTTTTTGTTTTGTGTGTTTTTTTTTTAATGGGAAATGTGGGAAAATGCTGTTGTATGATGTAAAGATTTGTTACTCATATTGAATTAATAAAAGGCTGATTGGTCAGTAGCCAGACAGAAAGAAAGTGTAGGTGGAGTGACCAGACTAGAAGAATTTTTGGAAGCGGAAAGCCAGACCATCAGATATCAGCCAGACACAGAAGAAGCAAGATGAGAATGCTGGACTGAACAAAGGTAGAAGGCCACATGGCTAAACATAGATAATAATTATAGATTAATTTAAGTGTAAGAGCTAGATAGTAATAAACCTGAACCATTGACTTAGCAACTACTATAATATTAAGTCAACTGAATCAATTATTTTATAAATTGGCTGTGGGACTTGCTGGCCAGGACACAGAAACCTTGGCCTACAGACCACCCAAAAATGAAAGCCAGAATAGTTCTAGAAATGTTAGTCAGTGTAGTGTTCCAAAAGGAAATAATATCAAAACTAATAAATGAGACAATTCAACACAAATACCTAATAATCTTAAAAATTGTTATACCTGGAAAATATAACTTCATAATTTGTTTTAAATTAATAAAATGTGACAAATTAAAGAGAGGGATATACAAATTCAATAAACCAGCAATACTCAGATATATAAAATCTTGTATTCACCAACATATTTCAAAATAGTAATAAATAAAAATAATAGTATATACTACAGAAAGTTGAAGACCATTAACATGGTAGACTGTTACTGCAAAATAAATATGCTTTAATGTTTTACCAGCTTCGTTAGGCACTGTGCAAATTACAAAAAAGTCAAAATTTAGAAAAGTTATATGTGTCTTTGACAAAAATAAAATTAAAAGTCATAATGCATATCAGACAGATCAATATTTTAATTAAGTAATATACTATAAATATTTACTAATGAAAATAAACAATAGGAAAATTTCAGCCTAAAGTATCATAAATATAAATATAATTTGTAAGCTGCATCTAAAGCAGAGAAATTCTAGTACCACTACACATTTATTTTGAATATGAAGGCAGAGTTGAAGCTAATAATCTAAGCATCTTTCCTAATGACCATAAAAGGACTAAATTATAAGGAAGCATGTCAAACTAAGAGTATTCATCAGTGAAATTTATAGCTAATCTAGAAAGCTGACAATGCCAAATGGAATGGCACCCTAATCTCTGAAATTTGCCTACCTGTGCTTCACACAGCAAATTGGCTTTCAAGTTATATTACCACTATGGAATTTAGAAAATGAAGATTGTTCTCAGTCACCTAGGTGGGTCCAGTTAAATTAGGCAAGGCTTTAAAAGAATTTTTTTTTCCTCACTGGAGTCCAAGAGATGTGGCAGAGTGAAGTGAAGTGAAAAATTAGAAACTGAGAAGGAGCTGGGTGGTGGAGGCACATGGCTTTGATCCCAGCACTGTGGAGGCAGAGACAGGCAGACCTCTGTGTGTTCAAAGCAAGTCTGCTCTACAAAGTGAGCCAGAGCTATACATTGAAACCCTGTCTCAAAAGCCAGAGTAACAAAACAAAACAAAACAAAACAAAAAAGAAACCTAAGAAGGAAGGACTGTAGGCACCTTGATGAACAGAAAAGGACAGGGCAATTATCACCAGGAAGGTAGTGCTCATCAGGAAGTAAGGCCCATACCACAGCCCATGAGAAAGCAGATCAAGCTGAAATAGCAGTTCGAAGTTGCTCCAGCCTGAATGAGCTCAGAGGAGGCTTCTTCCCTAGCTCATTTAGGATGGGGGAGGGGGGACAGAGAGAGAGAGAGAGAGAGAGGAGAGAGAGAGAGAGAGAGAGAGAGAGAGAGAGAGAGAGAGACAGGCTTTGTGTCCAAAAAACTGAATTGGTTAAAATCACCCTACACACACACACAAAGAAAACATAACATCAAGCCAACATCATTTTTGAAAGACCAGTGCATAGATGGAATGCTGGTGGATTTCTTTTCATTTCATTAACATGTTTACATCTTAGCTGAATCTGCAAATAGAATATAGTAACCTGTTAGACATTAAAATTCCCCTGCTAGAACCATGACTTACATATTTGCACATAAATAAAATTAGTTTACTTTTCAAATTAATATCAAAGTTTAAGAAACACAACCCTCAAATCTGAAATTTCAAAGCCTATTCAGATTTTGCAAAGCTTACTCTTGGGTAAATGCATTTCTATCCAAGGTTGAGCCTCCTGTTGACATTTGCTTGGAGCATCCATAGAGATCTGGGCAGACAAATTATCAAGTAAGATGTCATGTGCTAATCTGTGAAATAAATTGTATTTTAAGATATAAATTAGTTTAGCTTGCCAGAAATTTTTCTGAAACATTTTACAACCCTCTGCTAATGAAGCATGGGTCACAATAATGAGGCAGATACTGTTATTTAGTTCAGTATAGGACTCAATATTTTATATTTTGTAAATGATTAGTTAATTAAGAGAAACCGTTGTGCGAAATGAGACTTGCCTTAATCTGTAATATTCCACTTGGTGTAGCATGTGTTTTACACATTGAAAAGTGTAGGAGATAGCTACACCTGAAGTTGTGAATTTAGCAAAACAATCTCTAAGATTTGTTTCAGTACACAAAGAGCAAAAATCCTGTATAAGAATGTAACATCCATTCCAGAGACCAGAACCAAGACTAAATGATGATTATGTCTAGGATGACTTAAAGTTCATACATCTGCCATGATTCATTAAGATCAAACTCTATTTTTTTTTCCCCACTAAAACCTCTTCCCCTGAAACAGTACTGTATAGCTTAGGAACTTCCCAATAAGTGAATTTAGAATGAACAAACACAAAACCTAAGTGGGATAGTGGTTGGAGAAGAGTGACAGAAGGTGCAATAGGGCATGACTCCAGAAAACTCTGAGATTGAGATTGCCACAGAGCAAAACCTTTGGCTCCACAGAGTAGAGAAGGGGATGAGGACACTAAGTTCTACAGCAATGTTTTCTCTGAACATCAAGCGGTAAATAGTGAGATGACAGATAGCTGCTGCCTAGGGGCTGGAATGGAGGGACACTATGACAGCGTGAGAGTCAAAGGGTCTGATCAAAAGTGGATCATCCGAGCACTAATGGTAAACAATGCCCCTGCTGCAGAAAACCACTAAGAGATAATGAAGCAGAAATAAACAGGCAGTAAAGGAAGAGAGCTGGCCAGCCGGCTTGGTTCTAATGAACTCGAAGGCAATGGTTTTGTATAGGTGCCCATGACATTTAAAGCATGATTCAGTTGACCATCCAGTTCATCCTCCTCATAAAGGCACTACTCCATTTCCTAAAAGTAAGTAACCCTCAAGCATAAATTATCAATAAAGCTTACAGTTACATTATATTTTGTAATTATTCTCCACAAGAAATATAAAGGATGAGAGTAAAATAAGAAAGTTTGTATATTTCTAATCCTTGGAATAAAATAAATCCAATCTCTTTCCTTCTATGAGTCTGCAATGCATCATTGGCCAAGAGGAAAGCAATTTCACAAGTCAACATTCATCCCTTGTAAACCTATGGAGACCTGTAAGTGTCACCAGACCAAAAATACATTTATCACAACTCATGACAGTGCCTGCTCCACACTCCTTTATGGGCCTCCTTAATGCACAATGTATCTCACTTTCAATGAACAGTGTTCAATATGGTTGAACTTTGGGGAGGCTGTGTAAAATAGTAATTCATCCTAGAATTGAAAAAAAGAAGCCTTTAGTTTGTCAATAGAAATTCAGAATTGGGCCAGTTCAGTTAGGATATCTGTACTCTGTCTTCTGTCAATATAGAGGGTTTGCTCCTGTGATTAATAGGATTTTTTTTTCTTTTAAGTCATGAGCTTTTAAATATACTGTAAAAAATTTAGGAATCCTTTTAAAATTAAGTATTGTTCAGCAAAGATACCAGCTTCCATTTTTTGTTTTGCTTAGTTTATTTGGTTGTTTGCTCTGAAATTGTTTGGTTTCATTATTTATTTATTTATTGGTTTTTCAAGATGGGTTCTCTGTACTAACAGCCTTGGCTGTCCTAGAACTTGATTTATAGACCAGGTTGGCCTCAGACTCACAGAGAATCATCTGTCTCTGCCTTCCAAGTCCTGAGATTAAAGGCATGTGCAACCATTTTGGCTTGTGTTTTGTTTTGTTTTGTGTTTTCAATAAATGACTTACTTATTCAGGTCATTATTTTTCTTCACCTGAAAAGCAGTAGCATTGAACTGGCATTACTCCAGGTAGGTTTTATGGATTCTAGCCAGTCCTGTGTAGTGAATAATACTGTCTGAATTTTATAAAGGATTTATTTGTTATAAAGGCCTATTACAGAGGATGAAAGGTAGTTCGCAGTCAGAAGCTCATACCCCAGTCCCCTACTGTCAGCTTCAGGATTCTTTCCCATGGAAGTTCACCCTCAGTCCTCTACCTGTGGTCTGCAGCAAGGATGGGACTCAAGTCTCATCAGTCTGCGAATTGCTAAAGGCTGTTTAGAAAAAGTGCTGCCAACATAGGTTGTGGAAGAAGCTCCAGGTTCCTGTATGAAATCCTAGTCAGTAAACTTGACTATTGTAGGAAGCAAAGCTTAGAGTAAGCACTGCTAAAACCAGGATTGTCAATCATGCAGACCTATTTTCTTCATAGGCAAGAAAGGAATAAATGATGTCTGGTTACTTTGAATGCCAGTAAACATGGTCAAACAACCCATGGCCCTTTATTCTACTAGGAGTCTTTCTCACCTGAATCTGCCCAATATCCTGACAATTATTTTAGCTTTATCCTACTCTTTGTCTCTCAGTGAATAGAACTCCTTCCTATGGAAGAGCCCCAAGTATTTTGTTTCCTCTAGAAATAGAATCTATCCTATATTCATCATAGATCCTTCCTTTAGGCCCTAGCCCTGAGCTCTACTTATCAGCCAATAAAACACATTATAAAGGTTACACCTGCTTTCCTGCCTTGCTAAGGAGTTTCTAGGAAACTATGCCTAAAGCTTTGTTTTGCTAATTGTCATGTAGAAATCTTTTCTCAAAGTTTTACTTTCCTTAAACATGTAATACTAAACCATGAGGTCAAACTCTGGAAGTTTTTGACCCAATACCTGCAAAGATGGTACTGACTAGGTTTATTCTTCACCTTGCACAGAAGTCTCCCCATCTGCTGTAAGGTTTAAGGGGGGGGGGAAACTCATGGTTTGTTTCTAAAAAGAAATGGGCTCTTTGTAAGCTATTACTGGTTGGAGTATGTGACTAAAGTTCAACTCAAATCTTATAAGGGACTGAAAAACTGAAAAATTCAAGTGCTGTGTCTTATTTAGCCATGGATGGCCACTTTTTTTCCTACCTTTTTCGGATACACCTTTCTGAAGGAAAACATTTATGATTCTTTCTTTTGAAGTTGTATGAGGAAAACAAAACCTTCCTAAAACTTATGGGCATCTCAGTATGTAGGCAGTGCTTTAGTTAATGTAGGGTTTGTTTTGCCAAAGAGTTTTGAACATTTAAAAGAAATGCTCATGAACTCCTAAATGCTATGTTTGCTGTAGCAAGAAGCTCTCAGTAATCATTACTTCCAGCTGTGGTCTCCATCTCTCCACTACTGCTCCCCATGTACACTTGTTTTCAAGTTGACAGATAGTCTACATTTTTAGCCTTCCTGACAATAATTATGCATTTGGAGAGCAGCAACTGTTCTGTTTAGGTGCATTTAGTTCCAGCTCAGTTCCAATTATGTGATCAGAAAGCACTTCAAGAGAGAGCACAAAGTTGAGCGCTACAACAATAAAGAGTAGCATTTAAATGAAAAAAAGTTATTTTGAGTAAAGTAGAAGACAAAGCATGTCTTCTTACAGAGTTTCTGTTAATATAATAAATCACCTTGGAACAAATTGTTCAAAATCAATTTATGAATTTGTCATTGGAAAGTACACATTATATATAGAAGAATTCATGGTAGACATTAAAAATCTTTGGAAAATAAAAATCTTTTGGTGACACAGTCCCCAAATAAGGCTACTATCTGGTAACTACAATGAGGATTTTTTTTTTATTCAGAATCTCTGAATGTGCATTATCCCATTATAAGACAATCAACGTGTCTTTATACAATTTTTATTTAGAAACCCAACATGATTAAAGCTGTGTCTAAGTTTTATTTCACTTAAAATGTATAAATAAAGCCAATGACAGTAGATTGGAACATTAAGTTTTTATAGTTGAATGAATAAAGAAAATGAGGAGTGGATGTATCAGGACTAGACTTCAGAGCTCTGCATTTTGAATGATTTTAGTTTTCTGTAATTGTCTCCCCTCCCTTTAAGAAAAAAACTTTCTTGATTAGGGGTAAAGATTACACTTATTTGTGGGTAAAAGACAAATATTCAAAATTTAGATAACCATGGGGAAAGATGACATGACTCCTTTACTCATGAATACCTCATGACTTTAAGGCCAGAACCACATGGACAGCACTACCAACTTTGTCTCCCAGTGTGAAGGGGTATACATTTATAGAAGTCTTGATTTGTTTCTTGTTCTATTTCCAGTTGTAGAAAATTCCTTAGGAAATTGACAATAAAGTTGTGCCCATAAAATCTCAGTTAAGACCTGCACAATGATAAGATCAGTTTATATTCTACATTGACTAGGGAAATGTCATTGGTCCTCACTCTTGGATGAAGACCTATAGGCAACAAATACTAATAGTCTTTTTGAGGAATTATCTCCCTGATTGGTTATCCAAACCCAAGTGGTCAGCTCTAAACACATATAAGTAAGAACAGTACTAAATGGACTCAGCTAGTTGAATTTGTACATAGATGTGTGTATATGTGTGGACAATCATGTGAAAATGAAGAAGAGATCATGAATTTGTGAATGAATGATAGAACATGGGAGGCATTTGAAGGCAAAGGGAAGGGAGGAAATGATATAAATACAGTATTCTTGTATAGAATTCTCAAAATAAAATAGATGTGGAGAGACAAAAGGGTTAAAGGGACAAGATCACTTTGTCACAGGCAGCTCACCAGAGATGACCACTCAGTCACAATGAATAGAGAACTCAAGAAACTAGAGATCAAAACCTTGAATAACCCAATCAAAAAATGGGGTTCAGATCTAAAAAGTGAATTCTCAGCAGAAGAATTACAAATGGCTGAAAAGCACTTGAAAAAAGTGCTTGACATCTTTAGCCATCAGAGAAATGCAAATCAAAACAATTTTGGGACACCACCTGACACCTGCCAGATTGGTTAAAAGACATAGATGACAGCCTATGTTGGAGAGGTTATGGAGCAAGGGGAACACTCCTCCATTGTTGGGAGCGTAAGCTTGTTCAGCTACTCTATAATGCAGTCTGGTGGTTCCTCAGAAAACTGGGAATCAATCTCCCCAAAAATCCAGCAATACTGCTACTGGGCATATACCCTAAAGATGCACAATCACACTCCAAAGACATTATCTCAACTATGTTCATAGCAGCATTATTCATAATAGCAAGAACCTAGCAACAACCTTGATGCCCCTCAGTTGAACAGTGGATTAACAAACTGTGGTACATCTATACAATGCAGTACTACTCAGCAATAAGAAAAAAAATGATATTCTAAAATTTGGAGGCAAATGGATGGATTTGGAGAATATCCTCCTGAGCTAGATCTCACAAACCCAGAAAGATAAGCAGGGGATATACTCACTCATTAGTGGACTTTAAACAAAAAAGCAAAAAGCAAAGCATGTCCAAGCTGCAAACCACAACTACTGAACAGCTTGGGTTCTGAAAAACCTTGGGCTGGCACCTTGGAGCCCATTCCCTCCAGAGAAACACCTGACCCAGTCTTAATGTTGGGGTGAGGAAAGCAGATCTACCAGGAGTGGATGCTGAACTAAGCCACCTTGGAACCTTGGGACCTTGGACCTCCTGCCCTTCTGGGGATGAGATAAAATGATGGAGAGAAGAGAGAGTGACTGGGATGGGTGGGAGGGAGAAGGGAGTTTAAACAAGGGGATACATAGATAAAGAAAATATGACTTTATTCATAATTTTTTTAAAAGCCTTTGTTCTAGACGGTTGGGACCATACAAGTATTCAGGCATCTAGGTGTGGCCTCAAGCGTATAGAATATGGAGTTTTAAAGAAAAGAGACCTTATCCAGGCATCTCACTAGGCAGCTTCAGGGCTTGCTTCCCTGAATAAGCAGTTTTACCAGAAGCTAAGCTAAGCTCCTAGCTAGCTGGAGGAGGGTTCCCTACAAACTGGCAGCCAAGATAAAGGGTTAGCTGGAGGACGTTCTGCATTCTCAACAAAGGCAAAGATAAGTTAACTAGTACATTCTGACCTTTGGTTGCTAGAATAGGGTTGGGTAGTTATCAATGGAATTAATCCATCAAAGAGATCAAATTAGAGTTAAACTTGGAAACAGCCTCAGCAAGAATACAGGATGGAGGCACTTCTACATGGTCTTACCTCATTTCAACACAAAGATCATATGTATAGAAGGCAGAGAAAAGAGTGATGTTATAATGTAATAAATAATAATGTCCAGTGCTGAAAACATAGATTATTGTCACAATCTGGAAGTTAGAAGAAGCCAGAAAGAATTCCTCCCTAGTAACTTTGAGGGCAAAAACTTGATTTTGGATACCATGCCACCAAACATATGAGAGCCTCAAGGAAACATACATATGAAGCCTTTCCTGCCTCATCCTACTATCTAGGGTTTGTCTTATGCCAAACAGAAGTCTACACCTTCACTTTGCCATTCTCCTATGCAGGCCCTAGCCCTTATCCAAACAGGGACTATTATACTGATATTTTTTGCTAAATTCATCAGGAACAGCAACAATATCTCATTTATCATTATCTTGATAGGACCAGGTACAGTTCAGTACTTGGGCAGGCCCAGGCTACCTATGGAAACAATTTCCCCTCTGCCTCTTCTTGTCCTAGACTATGAAAATTTTGTCATTGGAAAAAGCCTCATTTACTTTTGTATAGAGCCCAATCCAGATGTTTGTTTCAAATTTATACAAACTGTGAAGTGTTATCCCAGAAACAAGATATCTATATCACATTGCAGAAGACAAAATTTTTACAAATGAGTTTGAGGTAGTGAACATTTGCAATATAATGTAATTTTTCTGGCATGACAGGGCCATTGCACTATGGTTAGAACTGCATGCACAGGACTAACATAACATAAGTTACTCAAATCCTCAAAATGGACTGGAAAGACACTTATAAAGCTTTACCCCTAACATAGAAGCTATTGGCATAAATGGCTGCTGGGGACAAAATCTCTTTAGTGTTGATTGTACAAACATGTGTTTAGTACTGGTTACCTTGGATTGAACAACCAATTAGGAGGATCATCCAGGGAGAGGCTGATTCTCCCTGTCTCAATAGACATAAATTACCTGGAGCTCTTCATCTAGGTGTGTGACTCATAAGATTTTCATTGTCCACATTGGCTTGACAGCTGGTTTTGTCATTGTTCTGTTATTTTAGGCAATCATATTCTGGAGATTCCACGGGTATAACTTCCCTGTCATGTATATATGAATAATGATTCCTGGAAAGAAGCTGTGTCTACAGAGACACCCTGGCTGATTAGAATTTCAGCACTGTGGAGAGTTGGAACGCTGCAAGGGTAAAGGCTAATTACTTATCTTGAGCTAATTCTAGCCCTCTGGAATACCATTCCTTGATGTGGGATGTCTTTCTATATGCTTTGAATAGTGGAACTGTTTTGACTTATGGCAGGCACCTTAGAAATAGATGGGAAACTCGAACATAGTGAGGGAAAGGAGGGTAGAGTCAGAAGAGACAGGATCTAGCTGTCCATGAAACAATGGACCATGTGGCAGGGCAGATTAATGGAAATGGGTTGAATTGAGATGAAAGAGCTACCTATCAATATGCCTGAGCCATAGGCCAAAGAACATGAAATTAATATAAGCATCTGAGTCATTTGGGGTGCCTGAGCAGTGGTAGGCAGGTCTGGATTTCTGGCCAGACAGGCCAGAAACCTTATGTTACAATTCCTTGCCCACTTCTTTGTCAGAACTGATATTTTCTGACTAACAGATAAAAATCTTTTGGAATCTATTAACTTAGCAGATCATTAGCTTCTACCAACCAATGTCACAGATAGTAGGGCCTATAGTAAAGCTTACCCCACTGTGTTTTACTCACGTCTTTAGTGTACCCATCAATGTATTTTAAACATGCCTTGATTTATGACTTTCTTTCTTCTGTAAAGCTATAAAACTTTATGAAACAGCTTCCACATGAGAACATGAAATTTGTGGTAACCAAATTTGTGCTACCTGGCCATGGCCATTCCAAATGATTTCAGAATAAATTATATCATATTATGTTATATGTGTAATATTATATACACATATATTGTATCTCTTACAGGTTAAAAATGAGAGCTATGTTCTTTGCATTGACATATCAAAGACAATATCTCATTGAAAATGTCCCATTTCTCTGGTTCTTAAAGTCTTTTTAATCTAATTTCTGCCATGTTTCTTAATTTTCATAAAATTTTCTATTAAAAATGTAGTAAAAGTAAGGAAATAATCATTAATTCGACTAGCTATATTGAATTCACTAAAATGAAAATTCAAAAGAAATTTGACTATATTGCATGAACAGTGATTCAGATTTCAATCAAGTAAATTTCATAATACATAAATCTTGTCTCTGAAAAAAAAGCTTAGAAATTCAAAGTAATAATAATGTGTCAGCAGTTCAAAAATGTTCAAGAATTTTACTGGAATAAATGTGATTTTTAATTTAGCATTTCTACTAACCACAGAATAGAAGGTTTTGATGTTTAGTATGAGGAATTAAGCCTGAAATTACTGGAGAGAAACTGCCTTCTTTGCCATGTTAGTGTTGGATAGAGAGGACATGAACTTTTCACTAGCTCTCTTGGCAAATGAACTTAATAATACAACATATTATCTGGTCATGAAATTGCAACAAATATGAAGAATGAGGAACGTCTGTGTCAGAATGTTTTTATTTGCAGGCTCCATTCTCACCACAAAGCAATGGAATTCTGCTCTTCCATCCCTTCCCAGGAACTAAGGCAAACTGTCTAACAGAAAAATAATGAGAGAAGCCCAAAGGAGAGTAAACCTGAACGATCATTGCTGACACCATCTAACATAAGCAAGTGCATTCTTCTTAATTACTCTTGATCTAGATGTGTGCATGATACTTTTGAATGAACAATTCCAATCTTCATTTATTAGACTTTTAAGTATGTATATCTGCTCTAGAATACATTTATGGTAGAGCTGTGATCGCTACTGGATGTAATGAATGGTATTTGCTTAGTAATCCCATGGTCTGCCTTCTATGATCTGGTGGATTTCACCAGTAAATCCTTTATAGAGAATGGTCACAATTCAAAGCATGTTAATGCAAATTATTTTCTACAGTTGTTGTGCTATGAATTAAAATAGTCTAAACTAATTAGAAAGTTAATTTACACATAGCACATGAAACACAGAGTTGATAACGAGCAACAGTGAGAAAATTACTTAGAGAAAGAAACTCGATACACATTTTCCAAATCCATGAAATCCGTTCCAGAATGGATACTGTTCTTTAAACATCCACTCACATTTAGAGCTGTAGGTTTTATGATTTCTAGTGTTAATTTCACGTGCAGAGAGGTCTAATGGGTGCTGGGAATGTAACTCAGTGCTAGAGCACTTGCTAGTATAAATGGAACCCTAGAGTTCCATCTCTGGCAACACAAACTAAACAAACCAAAGCAAATAAAAATTCAAGCAAATTCTGAATGCACTTCTGCAGGGTTTCATTTTACCTAGTGCACCAGAAGCTTCCGGCAGGTTAGTTAGGAATAGTACTTGGCAGATTTAATTAGTTACTATGAATAACTCTCAGAATAAAGAATGCACACTAATACTGTCTCCAGTCTACACATGTGCTATTAAAGATACTTCATGGTCCCCAGGAACCAATTCAAGAATTCCTCAATGACACCTAATTAGCCTTTTATGGAAGTGGATCACAGAGATAGCTTTTGTCAATAAAACAAGTCTATCAGTAAATTCAGAAAGCACTGCACAGAAAGAAGAAATGCTTCCTAAAGACCATCATATTGATCTTATTAAAATAGCAGTGTAGCTTCTCTCTCTTTAAAATATTTTGACTCTTCCTTTCTATATGTAATTGCATAAGTTTGTACTTTACATAAAAATTAATTTCTAGAAAAAAATTTATTGGTGTGCTTTCTAGCAGTGAGCTCTGATTCCTGAGAAAGAAGAAAATAGCCAGGGGGAGAACAGTGTCCACATTTTAAATAGGAGCTGCTGTTTGCTTTTGCATTTAGTACACAAAAGAGAAAAATTAAAAAGAACCTTTTCAAAAGAGTTATGGGAACACAAAAGAAAAGCTAAGAGAAAGGAAGAAAACCCAACTTAGAAAGAAAATTAAACAACCCAAGGCTAGGCTGGTGAAAAGCATGGGTCATTTTGTTCAATTCCTAAAGACGAATCCATGCACAATGAAAAATGACAATACAGCTTTAAGTAAAGACCTTTTCAGCCTAAGATACCCCATCAAATAGGGAGTTATCTATTCATACAATGCAATCATTTGTCAAAAAATTACAGATAATTGTACAACTTTTCCCTAACACACACACACACACACACATACATGGAGCAGGTAAAGGAGCCACCTCAGCAGAAGAAAGGCTGTTCTAAAGATGTTATGCACTTTCTCCTTCCTCACTGACTTCCTCATCTCAGTCTCTCTGAAAGAGATAACTGGGGAGACAGAGTCTCTGCTAGAAAGCTCCAGACTCAGGGACACTCTCTCTAATGCTTACCTCTTTGTCTCAGGCAATTGTGCAGGGATCATGTATTGATTATACATCATGCATTAGGCTAGCTTCTGGAGCTGAAGTAAATAATGAGCATAATACAGTTCCCCTCTTCAAAGAAATCATTATCCACAAGTAAGAGAAATCTGTAGTAAAGCACACTAAATTTTCCCCTCTGAATATTATATTCTATGGTGGTAAGTGGAATGCTCACATGGCTATACTGAAACACATGAAAAGTCTGCACACAGTGGGAAGGTAGAGTAACGTAGAGCAAATATAAAATTTAATTTAACATATATTTGGATAGAAATACCTCCTGTCTCTCTGGGTCTTCTGCATACCTCACATTAAGACAACACACATCTGGCCCAAGTCAGACAGTTTTTGAGTCTTCAGGCAGCTTTCCAAAATAAGCAGGTAAAATTATTCATGGGACAACTAGAATATGAATGATATCTATCAGACAGTGTCCAGTTACTTCTCATCACCTGAAAGTAGTATTTCAGAGTATAAAATTGGAAGATTTCATCTGAGATCTTAGAAAGATGGGAAGTCACAGCAATGTAAGAGGTACATTAAGAAATAAACATTCAGGAGAAAGTTGAGTAAAGTAATTGAAAAGTACATTTTAGTTACATTCACATTCAGAATATTTAAATATGTGGCAATTGAGGATGGTGTGTTAAAAGAAGGATGTCTATGGTGAAAGATTGCCATGATAGCCATGTGCACATGGAGAGTGGAGTAGATAGTGTTGTAAAGGGACTACAGGCTATACTCAATCATAAGGGGATCAGTGTCTGCCAGCCCCCAGGAGATGTGCATAGGAAGCTGCTTCAGTGGTAGGAAGAATGGGAACTATTTCTGCACTGACATTGTACTGAATTCTGAAGTTTGAATGCCAGAGAGCACATGGAATTCCTCCTCAGGAGAAGTGAATCTTACAGAAAGGAGGGGCAGCTTGAACTACTGAAAATTCTGAAGGGGACTACCTAAGAGAAGTACCTGGAAGACACTCCGGAGAAAGGATCAGGGAGCAGACTCCGTAGGACACAAATTTAGAACCAAGAAGAAACAGGAGAGAGTGTTATACACATATGGAGAAGTGCCACAGATTAGGGTGCTCAGAATTCACAAATTGTCTTGCTAAAGGTTACCAGAAGCATTTAACACTGCAACCAACCTGTCCTCTTTCCTCAGCATCCCCAAGTGTGATCCCCAGGTTTGATCCACTATATAAACCAGAATGTGCTGGCACAAGCCCCCAATTCCAGGAATTGGGAGGCAGGGGGGGAAGAAATTCCAAGACATCATTGGTGACATAGAGTTTAAGGCTACATGAGAACGTGTTGAAAATAATAGAAAAACAAATGTAAAGGGGAGGACAGGCATGGGAAAAAAGCTGGAGAGAGGAGGGGAAGAGAAGGAGAAGGAAGAGAAAAGAAGGAATATGTAAAGACAGTGCTGGGAAAATTGTCAAAACTTAGAAACCTTCCCAACAGGATGACCATATGGTTTCCCAGCATCGAAACTGGAGCACTGACTGACACAATAACCCTTGGAATGAATCTTTATTTTACTTATTATCTCTACAGATTAGATAATCTATTATCTCTATAAATTTAGAATATGACAAGCATTCATACAGTTTTGTCTAGGAGTAAAACATAATCCCTAAAGATACAACTTTTAAAAAAGCTATTACATAGGAAGTTTGCTCTTCTTCAAGCATATTCAAACCAGTTTGATTACTCCACAATTGTCCTCATTTCCTTATAGACACACACACAAACACACACACACATACATGCTCATATACATTAATATACACACACACAAACATGCACACCACTCATACACACACTCCCAAACACACGCACATACACATTTGCACACACTCATACTCACACACACTCATACACAAATACACACTCCCAAATACACTCACATATACTCATACACACAAACATATCACATACATACACACTCATGCAAACACATCAAACACACACACATACATGCAATACACAATCACATATACTCACACACACACTCATACACACTCACAAGCACTCATACTCATGCACACTCAACATATTCACACATATAATACACACACATATTAACTTTTCCCCATTTCCTTACTACATATAGTGATATATATGTAATATTATACACACATACAAAGAGGTTCACAAGCATTGCATATGCTAGAAAAAATTAGAGCAGATATTGTTGAAACACAAAAAGCATGCCTTGAAAGTAATAATTTCATCCTCAAAATGATTTCATTTGATTCAACTTTAACCTTATCTAAATGATATCAATAATGCATTTTTTCTGGAGCAATTATAAAAGCAGATGGGATCTTATTATAGATTTTTTTTTCTCATAGCAACAGTAAGATCAGATACAACCAAAGTTGAGATGACTTATAAAACCTGGCACAGCTTGTGCTATACAAGATGTTAACATTTCAATATTCCACACAGAAAATCAAATCAAATAAAATGAAGTGCAGAACTACAAAGAAATAAATGATATTTGTTAAAAACAACCTACTGTTAAATACAACCTTTGAACATGACACAAAAAATAAAACAATACAATAACAGTTCTACTTATGCATCTTACTTCCTCATATGCATTTTTACTTTTCACCGAAAGAAAAAGTAGAAATCCAGGAAATAAGTCAGAACATTGCAGTCAGGGCTTGGCAAAGTGGCTCATCTGGCAAAGGAAGGCACTGGCTACCAAAGATGATGACCTGGTTTTGACCCCTGAAACTCACATGGCATAAGGAGAGACCTGACTCTTCCACATTGTCTTCTGACCTGTATATGGCATGAGCTTGGTCACACACATGCACACAAAAATGAATAAATAAAATGTATTAAGGTAAAAGAAGAAAAATGATTTAAGAAGAAGCTTGGAGTCAGAAGATCTATGCAGTCATCTAGGAAGCCCCTATTTAGCCTATAGAAATTTGGGCATAAACATCACTTTAGTTGTTTACCTTAATTGAACCAAAAGCTCCCTTAGCACTTGTGTATTGCAAAGAACTTACATACTTAAAATTCTGCTCTGCTGCTAGTGATGATTAAATTTTCCTTTTTAGATACATCTTTATCATCTGGGAAAAAAGTCTCAGAGCAGAACTTTTGTGAAATAATCTTTTTGCTCACTGTGAAAATGTGTCATTGCCAAGGTGCCTTCTGATTGGTTTAGTCAAGAGCTAAATGACCAATATCTAGCTAGGCAGGAGATATAGGCTGGACTTCTAGGCACAGAGAGGACTCTGGAAAGAAGATAAGCAGAGAAGCTAGCCAGATGCAGAACTAGTCAGACACACAGAATGGAATAGAGGTAAAAGCCATGTAATAGAACATAGATTAATCAAAATGTATTAATTTAGTTTATAATAGTTAGTGGCTCAAACCTAAGCCATATACCAAGCTTTCAAATTAATAAGAAGTCTCTATGTTGTTATTCAAGAGCTGGTTGGCAGGACAGAAAAACACTTGCTACACAAGACAAGCCATCTTTCTGAAGATTATAATCAGTTACAGACAGAAGACACGATGGATCACCTTTGAATACACTAATCTGATTAACTGAGGCTTTGAATTTGAAAAAGAAAAACTGATATGGAAAACTGGTTCAGTTTACACTCATTGAGATCAGTGAAGTGACATTCTGAAGAGGGAGATCACTTCTAATGCAGAAGGAGCTGAAAGCAGCAATTTCCTCCAACCAGCAACCATGGCCTTGGCTCCCACAAGGCAGCAGCTCACAGAGAAACTCCCCAGGTCTGAAGTCAAAGCAGCACTTGAGAGTTCCAAGAGAAGGCTGCAAAAGGCCTTTCTTGGGAAGACAGAGATGTCTTTCTTGTAAAGGATGTGAATTCAGTTTCCACACTCCTCCTTGACCTCCAGCTCCTGGTCTCTAAAGTCACATGTGCTCATACAGATATACACTAATTTAAAACAATAAAAACAAATCTCTTTAAAAAGAAAGTTTTTTTCCTTGCTTT